>JAUMJL010002333.1:0-37615 GCA_033558185.1 Dromococcyx pavoninus | reverse complement strand
GGAGAGGCGGGGCGTGCGGTCACGTGGGGTGCACTCTTTAAAGGCGCCGGACAGGGCGGGGCTGCGCGCGCCGCCATTACCTTATCTCCCAGCCTAGTCCTGCGCGTGCCGGGTTGCGCAATCCGAGGGGCGAGGTTTGGGGGGCACCGGGATGGGCGCATCCCCTCCAACCGAAAGAGCGGGGAGAAGTGCCCAGGGACAACAGGGAGGGAAGGACGGGGGAGATGGGGTGTCATAGAATTGTTTGGTTGGAAAAGACCTTTGAGATCATTGAGTCCAACTGTACCTGTTAACTCCTAAACCAATATCCCTGAGCACCTCTTCTACCTGTCTTTTAAACACCTCCAGGGGTGGTGACTCCACCACCTCCCTGGGCAGCTGTGCCAATGCCCGACAGCCCATTCAGTGAAGAAATTTTTCCTGATGTCTAATCTAAACCTCCCCTGGCACAACTTGAGGCCACTTCTTCTCATTCTGTCACTCATTACTTGGGAGAAGAGACCAAAACCCACCTTGCTAAAGCCTCCTTTCACGCAGTTATAGAGAGTGATAAAGTCTCCCAGTGAGACAGGAGACAGGTGCCTGGCCGGGGAACAGCGCACTTTTCTGTTGTTCCTGCAGCAGCCTATCCCCTGTCCCAGGTCCCTGGGTCGCAGTGGCAGGAATGTCTGTGCCTGCTGGGGGGGGCAGTTTGGATCCCTGGCTAAAGGGTCGCTTCCAAGTGGACCCAGGCCCTGCAAACTGCTGTGCGTGCTCAGGCTCCGCACTAAAATCACTTGGGATTTGTGTCTCTGCCCGAGTGTGAAGGGCTGCGGCCCTCAATAAACTTTTTGCTCGCTTTCTTGCCAGAAGGGCAGAATGAGGTGAGGTGGTTGATGTTGCTGTTGTAGCCTTTTTGTTCACTAGCAGGCCAGTGTTTTCTAAATGGAACACCGAACTGCTGGAGACAGAATTCAAGTGTGGAGGCTACTCTCTTAGCACACAAATTAGACCAGTAATTGTAACAATAGTTACAATCAAGACAAGGTTTACTTGTGGTGCTACAGCCTTCCAAGCCCTGCCTGGTCTGTTGCAAAGATGAAGACAACAGGTATCTGAGGAAGTCTGGGGAACTTCCCCTCTCTGTCAGTACAGCTCAAAGTACTCTTCTCAGAAAATCATCAGTAGGATTCTCGTAGATGTGGAAACTGAGGGGAAGATGCTTCCCAGCAGGACAGTGGCAGGTCTTGAAATGTTACCAAGTTTTGCAGGTCCTCGTAGACCTGACATCTCTCTCCTAAATCAACCCTTTAAAGTTAATTTTCACACTGTGTTGCTGCATGGATGCGGAAAGGAAGATGTAGTAGAAGCATAGAAAGGGCATTCCCTTGCATATATAGAATCATTTTAGGTTGGAAAAGATCTCTAAGGTCATCAAGTCCAACTATCAGCCAAACAGCACCATGCCTACTAAACCAGGTCCCAAAGTGCCACATCTACGTGCTTTTTGAATGTCTCCAGGAATGGTGACTCTACCACTTCCCTGGGCAGCCAGTTCCAGTGCTTCACCACTCTCTTGGTAAAGAAATTTTTCCTCATATGCAATCTAAACCTCCTCTGGCACAACTTGAGGTCATTTCCTCTCATCCTAACACTTGTTACTTGGGAGAAGAGACCAGTACCCACCTCTCTATAACCTCCTTTCAGGCAGTTGTAGAGAGCAGTAAGGTCTCCTCTTCTCCAGGCTAAATTACCACAGTTTCCTCAGCCGCTCCTCGTAATACTTGTCCTCCAGCACCTTCACCAGCTTTGTTGCTGTCCTCTGGACATGTAAGCAGTATCTATACCTTACCTATCAGAAGCATTTGGGCCAAACAGCACAGTTCCAGTCTGGCTCCATCATATCCATCTTGCTGTATGCAAACAGCTTTTACTTAGGATCAAGTATCTGCTGGGATGCCATGTGTGGCAGTTTTCAAATAAACCTTAAAACAAAGCAGGAGTTTGTGGTAAGGACAAGATGCTGCCGCCATTGGATGTGTTGGAATCACTTTCAATGGGGTTCATATTTGAAATGCATGTAACACTTGTACCTTGAGTTAAGCACATGTCTAAATATTTGCAGGCTAGGCCTGAAAGTTACATACACACAGTAAAGATAAGTTGGAAGAAGAAAAATGCCCACTGTCATTTATACACACTTTAATACCTCTAGTTAATTACAGGGAAAGCTTCCATTACACTTAACTCTTTCTTTCCCCAGATGCCACTCAGTTGTGGTATGTCTCATACAATCATAGAATGCTTTGGGTTGGAAGCGACCTTTACAGGTCATCCGGTCCAACTTCACTGCAGGAGCAGGGACATCTTTAACGCGATCAAGTTACTCAGAGTTCCATCCAACCTGACCTTGAATGTTTCCACGGATGGGGCCTCCACTGCCTCCCTGGGCAAGCTGTGCCAGTGTTTCACCACCCTCAGCATAAAAAAAGTCTTCCTTACAGCCAGTCTAAATCTCCCCTCCCTTAGCTTAAAACCATTGCTCCTTGTTCTGTCACAACGGGCCTTGCTAAAAAGTCTGTCTCTATCTTTCCTACAGGCTCCAAAAAGCCTCTCTCCGTCTTTCTTGTAGGCCTATTGCTAACAATAAAATGAAGTGGCACAGATTCAGGTTTTTGTCCTGTTGGTCCTTACTCTGGACAGTAATGTGAAGGCCACTGAAAAGGAATATTTTGAAAATGGGAGGTGGGTTTATGAGAAAATTGATTTTTTCACCTTCAAGAATATAGCTATTTTCAAAGCAGAATTCACAGGATTTTCTTTTTAATAGAAACATTAATTTTAACTCTGAATCTGTATGGTAATGTCCTCAGTAGGACATTGTTCAGTAGGGACCCAGGACGTTCAACAAACCTGTACACTAGGGCAATGCGCCTACCAGGGAAATGTTAACATTGATTTTCACTTTAAATGACTTGTGCAACATAAAATTACAGTCTTCCTACCTCAGCTGATGCCACCACAGAGAGAAGGCTGCCAGTGGGTGAAAGCCATGCAGCCCGCAATCGTGTGGTCTGGATTTATCTTTCTGTATCTGACAGCTAAAAGAATATAGCAATGCAGGTCTTGAGTTGAGTCTTGCTAAAAAGGCAGTGATGTTTTCAGGAGCAAGGTAACAAACATTGTGCAGAATAGAACATACATATGCATGCTTATTTAATTAATATTTGCTGGTATGTGTATGCCTGTCACCAACAATGGGAAGTGCAATGAGATATCTCCAGTGTGCTTTGCAAAGTGAAATCAGTGATGTATTCCCTAATAGTTCTGCAGTTCATAAAAAGGTCTGAGCTACCCTATTTTTTTTACTATATATGAAATAACCTGTTTTCTGTTTATTTTAGTGCCATCTTTAATTTCTTTGCTCTTGTTTTCCCCCTCTTAAAGGCTATATGTTAGAGAGAGGTGTCAGTAGCTGCTGCAAAGAGAAAGGCTGCGGCTTTGAAAAGCATCAGCCTCAAAAGAAATATAACACTGTGGTCCAAATTACAGGGGATGCTTTGAAGAATGGATCATTTTTCAAATCACCAGGACGTGAAGGGGAAAAAGAGGAGGCAGACAAGCTGAAAAGGCAGGGAGAGAGACAGACTGGGTGATACATGACAACGGCTCTATATATGGTTAGTCCCAACTAAAATGAGACAAACACCCTCTCCCTGTTGCCAAAAACTGTTCCAAAAGGCAAGGCACCAGCAACTTGGTGACTCCAATACAATTACCTTCCAAACCCAGTCTTTCACTTCAGTTATTTTCTTTCTTTACAGCCCTTCTGTTGGTGTTTTGGATATTTTTCTGCAGCCACCAACTTTATTCCTATGTGAGGTTTATCACCCAAATGATTCCCCCTCCATACACGCACTCTTTGAACGCGTGTCCCTGGCTGGACTGCTATGGAACTGCTAGTGGAGGGACAGCTGCTTGTAGCCTGGGCTCTCCACAGCTGCACCCATGAGGGGCCCAGCAGAAAACCTGGTCGTGGCACTGACAAAACTTGTGCTTCCAAGGCACCATAATGGAGGGATCCACACAGCGGTGTGGATCTGACTAGAAAATACACACCAGAAATGTTGCTTTGCTTTTGGTCCTTGCTACCTGAGCATTCCACTTCCCAGCACTGCAGACGGGGTGAGCAGTGTATCCTGTGTTACCACGACTGATCCTCAGCGTGCACACCCATGCCACAGGATCTCTCTGGGGCACTCGGGTCACTCTCAGGCAGGAAACTGTTCTAAAAGAGAGGAGAGGATTGCAACACTTTCTAACACTCTTCAGAGCAACACCTTTCCTTTACTGTACTGTTATGAGGGTAGGATGGGCCTTCCCAAAACTGCCAGGATCAAAGAGCAGGGGGAACAGAGGATGTGGCTCCTTTGTAAGTGCTTTCAAACCTCGAGTTTTTCTGCTGCCTTCCTGTGCATCACCTTCTCAGCGCTGCTTACTAAAGGTGTGGTTTCAGCAGTGCCCTCAACTGCTTCAAGCAGGAATTACCTAGTATATAAGACTAGTTTCCTTTCAGTGGCTGCAGACCAAAGAGTGAAAATCAAGTGGATTTTATTACTTTTTAAAGAACCGTAGGGCTAGCTGGTTGCCCTCCAGTTGCTAAAATGACTAAAAACATTTGAATTGACTAAGTTGGGATTTCTAGCACCCTTTGCTTTTAGATGCCCAAACCCACAGACTGCATTCACAAATTACTATCAGGGCACGACTGGATATACTGTCTTTCTGTGTTGCCACAAAACTTCTCGAAGTCCATGAAGGAAGAAAACAACCTCCCACTAAGGCTCTGTAGCATCCCCAGCTGATTCAGTGTGCTTGGCGTAGGAAAGCTGAATTCAAAGAGCAGAGCCAGAGGGGTAAATTAAGCAATATTTCCCATAGATTTTTGGACCAGACTGTGCTTGGTTTCTGCAGAAACCCAAACCCCCTGCCTCTGTGCATGTTTTCCAGATGATCGCCACGTTATACCCCATGTAGTACCCCTGCCTTTGCAATTCATTACTCAAACCTCAGGAGAGAAATGGAGCCTCCAGCCCCCAATAATCTGACTAAACAGAACAGATGAGATTCTGAGAAGCTGTAGCATTTAACTGGATGGTGACCAATTGTTGCTCTTACTTTCTCATGATATTTTACCTAAAGCTGCTTGATAACTTGCAGATAAAATATGCTACCATTGTGGCAGCCTGCAGGTGAACAAAACCCATGATACTTAACGACCACTCCCAGACAGTCTTTCATTTTCATCTGAAAAAGAGCAGCTGGGAGTCTGGCAAGAAACAGCACTGTCCCCACAATAGACATCCCAACCCCATATCACACCTGAGAAATCAGCTGCAGCTGATAGAGATGTTGTCTAGAGAGATGGACCCCAGTGCATTACTGGTGAGGATGTTAGGCTGATTCCACTCGCCTAAAGAATGGATTTGAAGCCATCCCTCCTATGCATCAGCACCCCCATGCTCCCCATCCTAATCCTGATGACAACTAAGGAGCTCCACCTCAGAAGGAATCCACCACCAGTGCTGCCTTCTCTCTGCCACCCCTTTGCAGTTATGGGCGCCGAGCTGCGGATGCTGATCGCATCTGACTGTGCTGCCACCTTCTGAGAGAAACCAGTATCTCAGCTTCTGCTCAGAGGAGAGGACATGTTCTGCAGCCAGGCTCGCTGCCTGTGTGGAGGTCTCCAGGGCAGCCAGGGCTCTCCATGCTGCCCGCAGCCTGAGAAGACAAGACGTGGGCCCAAGAGTCACCGTATCTCTAGGTCAGCTACAGCCTGGCTCTGTCTTTTATTCACAAGGTTGAAGAAGAGGAGGGAGGGCGAGACTGGCTGCAGCAACCAAGGCAAAGATGCACACAGGGGCAAGAGTGAGGGCTGGACGGAGAGCAAAAGTCCTGCTTTAACCTGAGCTGGGATCCTGAAGGCAGAGGCTGAGACTGTAATTCAAAGAGAGGGCAAGTCTTTCAGGGGGTAACAGGTAGCAGGGGAGCAATTATTTGTAACCTGAACATCCCCTAAGAACTGCATGAGGTGACAAGAGGCTGTGGGGTAGTCCAAGTACAGGAGAAAGCACCACTAACTGCACTGGAGACATAATTTGAGTATGAGGTCACAGTCTGGGTCTCCTTGATTGTTTAGACAAGAGCTTTCAAAGTGCCTTTTACCCTGAAGCTTTTAAGGAGGATGCAAAAAAAGGAGAATGTTATGAGAGCTCAGTACGAGTAGCTATACCTATCTACTGCAACGTGTAAGCAGCACTGGAAGATCTGGCAGGTTAATTAACAGTAGCCAGGAAAAACCACGAAAGTAACCAAAGTAGTAACACAAGCTTGCCTGCATATAAATCAATGAACTCCTACTGATTTGGGAAATCCATAAACCTTCGGCAACAAAAGGAGAGGCAGTTCCAGACTGCTGTGTGGGAGACACTAGAATGCTGTTTACAGATATTCTTATCTACAGCTTCTGCCTGCCAATCTTGAATGTGAAGAGAGAGTCACGTAGAGGGAATAAGCACTAAAATCAGGAAAAAAAAAATCAACAAAGGGAGGTCTGGGATCCATGTCCACTGAGTCAAAGGGTTTGATATCAAAGGGTTTGAAAGGAGGTGAGAACCATCAAGCTGCAGATTTGCATAAGTCTTTCACCATTAATTCTTTGTCATTTTTTCCAAAAAATATAGTGTTCCAAAATGCCTCCAAAGATCTTGTCTAACTTAATCAAGTCCCTAACTGCAGGTCCTGCTCAAAAAGACAAAATTCATTAGCCTTTGACATCCTTCTTTGTCACAATAGGAGAGATGCTGCTGTCAGAGGAAGCATTTTGTTGAGTCATAGCAAAAGTACCGTTTCGCAGTTGAATATTGTAAAAATCCCAATTGAAGGTTTGGGTGTTTTTTATTTTTTTAGGGGGGAAGGGAAGAGAGGGTGGAATTCAAATGGATTTCGGGGCAAAAAAAAGAACTAATTTTGTACCACTTTGTCTTGGCAAGACATGAAGTAATGGGAAAAAAATTAGGTGGCCTGCAGACACAATAGTTAGGTGCAAAAACTATATGGATATTATAAGAGAAGCCAAGAGCGAGGGAGGGAGCCAGCAGTCCCTTGACTCCCATACCAGCACAAGAAGGAATAAAAAAAAGCCTTACCAGACTCAAATAGTTCTCAGAAAACAGGTTTTCCAGTATTTCTGGCATTTAACTGCTCTCTGTCGTGAAAGCCTCAATAAAGACTTAAAGTTCAACCTCACTTTGGACTTCTCTGTAAAGTTCATTATGGCATCTAGGTCAGTGAATCCCACAGAGATGGTCTGCCTGCCAGTTCTATACTGAACAATAAAGTAAATTAATAAGCTGTCATACTTCTTTGGAGATGCATATACTTCAAACATCTCTTGCTGTATCAAACATCCTTTCCTTTAAAGTCAAAACTCTCCAGAACCCCAACGGTAAGAAGGGCCATTTGAAGCAGTGATCTTTCACTGATCAGAAAGTATGAGCTCCCTGATGCCGACAGCTTCAGGAAATGCAGAAAATAGGAGCCTTCAGAGAAGAAAGTGTAAGAAGCAGGGCCTAGTGCTTTGGTACTTTTTACATGTGGTAATTTGCCTCAGCAAAGTGATGTAGTCCCTTCTTCCCCGTCCCCATCCCATCACTGTGGGATTTGTGTTTTTTTTCTCTTGTGGTCTCTTTTTTTCCCTCTGCTCACCACACTCATGAACCATATTTCTGACCCCAGCTAAAGGATGCATTCCTTCCTATTTGTGTTAGGGGGAAGGGGAAAGAGCCATATCCAGCACCTGGAATATTCTCCCATACACCTGCAGACTTTAAAAACAAAGAACAGGACAAAATACAACAACTTCAGGGAGGTTTTTGCAAGACACTTAGAAAGTTCTACATTGGGTGAGAGTTTACTGCAACTACCAGGGAGTTAATGCCTTTGCCTCCATGTATAGAGATAATAATGAGTTTATCATGGAAGATCCATGTGTTCATGATCTCTCACATCCAATAACCCTCTTTTGCAAGTCTGCCATGATTCAAGACAACTGAATGGGAATATCATAAGTGAGTTTGAGGAACCAGGAAAGCTGAAAAAAGAAAGAGGCCAGAGATCTGACAATACCACAGACAGACAAGCCCTCAACAGACAAGACCCTTCATTCACTTGAGGAGAAAAAACAATGCCCCATTCTCTTAACTTCCTTTTTTCATACAAGGAGTGACAAAGTACCTACCTTTGCATTTGGATGCATTTCTCCTGCCGGGGGTTGGACTGGCAGAAACAGCTTCTGCAAATGCCCATCAAACAGTAGCCTTTGGTTAAACAGGGGCCTGAAGCTGAGGAAGAGCCCTTAGAACTCTTTCTTCATACAGTAAAATTGTTGATTAAAACATTTTGGAGAGAATAAGGGAAACTGCTCATTTTCTCTTCTTCGGTTCTAGGACAGGGGAGAATGGAGCAGATGACAGTTTATATGGCTAAGAGGGGGGCTGGGAGGTTGAGGGATCAATAGCCCCCAGAATCTCACAAGTGCAGCTCGCATTCCCATATTATCTGATTAATAATTAAGACAGCTCTTTATGCTAAACCAGTTTTCCCTGATTTACCTTACTATTTCCTTCTATTTACTCACCCCCTGCTTTCTCTTACGGTGTATTTTGTTGTATGATTCCATGACAGTATGTTCCTATTTCACTGTTTTTAAACTCAGTCATTGAAACCCAGGTTGCAGATTTTTTGGTGTGTAGAAATTATCAGGTAATCGTTTCCTCCTACAAACACATGTTTCTTTCCATCTTCTTTAAATTATGAATCAATAGAGAGTGTGGTTTATTTTGCACCTCACATTTCTTTACTGTGAGAGCAAAATCTCTGAAATTCTTGAGGGTTGTGAAGATAAAGGGGCTTGTCCACAGCCCTACAAAGGTCTTTAGTCATGCTATGAAGGCAAGATAGGGGTTGGAAATCTCGGTGTTCCAATCCCTAGTGAGCCCGAAGTAGAGGGGTTTTCCTTTAAACTTGCTTTGGATCTTTTTAGCCTCTGGGATACGGAGGAGGGCGTCCTCCTGCTGGAATCCGGTGAGTGGTGCTTTTGCTGATGTCACCCATCTTGTTCACTGCAGTTATAGCTGCCGAGAGAGAGAAGAGTGGAAAAGATCCATCATTGGATAGCACAAAAGTTCACAAATGCAACTTTCAGATGAACCTTGCATGTTTGTTTGGAGGCTTCTTACCACCGTTGGTAGACACCCCTCTTCTCCTGACAGGAATGAGCTCTCCATTAACTGTCTCTCCCTTGGGTTCTCTGTTCAAGTTAAAAAGAAAGTTCTCAAGGAACTCGGAGGGCACATTTGGGACTCATGTACGACACATCAGTGGTTTGTTTGCAGCAGCTTAATTTAAATTGGATTTCACATCAATTCGTTGAACAGCTGAGGAACCCCGTGTGGACACACTTATTTGCCTTAAGAGTGGGCTTAAAATCAGTTCCTAATCGATTTAAGCTCCACTGATCAGATTTAAATATATATTTAAAAGGTCAACACAACCTTTTGCATTGATTTAATGAAACGATATTGAAAGCAACGCTTGAGTGAACTGGTGCAGCTCTGTGTAAAAGCTGTCTGAATTAGTGTAATATGGGTTGTCAAAAGATGGAGGAACATTTCTCCCCCTTGAAGCTTGCAGATTCAATCTCTCGATTGAATGCTAGCAAGGCAGAGGCTGATGGATCTCTCCTCTGATGGAGCCGTGTATTGATTTTATCATTAGATATACAAAACAAATGCCTAATTCAGTAATAGGTGCATTTTATGCATTCCCTTGATGGTTCTGATCTTAGATGTATGTGTATATATTTGTAATATATGGATATATTTTAGCTATACATATATTAATGCTTCAATACGGAAGTTCAAAAATCAGGCCTGGAAATGTTTTTTAAATTATGATCTTTAAAAGATCAGAGCCTGGAAAAATAGGATCTTTTTAAAAAGTCAGTTAAATAACTGCATTTATGTCAGGAGCCTTTTTTGATGTTTAACAGGTGCAGATATTCACCATAAATTAAATCCCATTTGTGCGGAGTGATTGAATTGCTGAGGAATCACTTTATTGGTATGTGAAATATTTACTATGTATAGCTGGGCAGCTTCCCAGGAATTCTGATGAAACACATTAATGCACAAGAAAAGAAATCCTTTCTTCATAAGACTCATGCAAACCTAAGCTTTGCTCCTCTCAGTGACATACATAAGAGTTTTTAAAACTACTTACCTTGATTGACCATACAAATTTATCTAGAATAACTATTAAAAAAGATCCTCTTAGGTAGAAAATTCTCTCTCCATTGAGAAAAGCTGCTGTTATAAACATGAATGTCCAAAATACAATACACTTTTATTTAAATTACACTTTTCTTCACCCTATTTAGAAATTGCCTTTTTCTTATAGAAGAGTGAGAAACCACACGTTGCTTTTAAATAATTTCAGATGCCCAAAAAAGAAGTGATGTTGAGATTACTTCAAAAAGCACATGAACTTAGAAGCCAATAGCTAACATTTGGCTGGGAATTATTTGCATGTGTCCTCTGAGTAAGAGACATTATTTGCTAAGAAGGATTTATTTAGACAATTTGGCTATAGATTTCTGTATCTGAGGAGCAACCAAAATATGGTACAAAGGCAGGAAAGACTTCTAGTTGCCATCTAGATGTTCTGAGTTCCTACCTATAATATGAGATCTGGGTTTGCTGTGTAGAGGAATTGATCTGCATGACAAATACAGGCAAGTTTAGCTCTTAGAGAGTGTTACAGTGTGCAGGGAAAAAGGATATCAATAGCAGGTTTACAGAGACAAGAAAAGTTTCAAGCAGGTATAGGCCATGCAAAAACTCAGCCTAAATTAAAGAGCAATAAAATTCAATATGAACTGTGTTATATTAAAAAGCTAATACTGAGAACCATGAAAGCTCAAGAGTTTACATGAGCAGCCTATAAAATGTGAATGTTACTAACACCAGGGAGCTCTGTAGAAACCATCCCTCTGCAAATCCAAAACTATATAAAAAAAAAAACCCAAACCAAACCCAAACACCACAGACTCTTTCCAGGATCAGGAAAAACAGATGTGTTCAGATTTACAAGGTTAAAATTAGTTCTCTGTTCCTGATTCATAGGTGTACATCACCAGAGTATACATATAATTTTCAACAATGTGCTCCTCTGAGATGCAAGCCAGTCCTCCGTCCTGCTTGATATAAACTGCCTCTGTGTTTAAGTTCAGGGAATTTGAACACGAATAGCACATTTGCTTTCCCATCCTCTAAACATGATGGCCGTGCAGTAGACTGCTCATCATAATCTGAAGAGCTCCTACAGACTGGCTGTGAACAGCAGTACTTATATTATTTTTGTACAGATGCTTGTAACAGTATTTTGAATATTCATGCTTTATTTAAATTCCATGGAAAAGACTGGGTGCACGAGGCAGCGCATGTATACGTGTGACAGCTTTGACTCTAGAGTGGTGACATTTCATTCTCTGAGCAGTCAGGGAAAGACTGTGAGAAAGAGGCAACAATTTTTTATTTATTAACTAAGAAATTACTGGAAAGCAGTCAAGGGGCAAATCTTTCAAGTCTTTTTTTCCCCAAGAAGATACAAACTGCCCAAGTAATGAGTCAATAAAGCGTTAAGAACACAGCATTCAGTAGGCTAAAACCACTGTCCTAACTTAATTTGACTCTAAAATTGCAGAATAAGTGATGTAATCATCTTTTTATTGTAACATTGAGTATCAAAAGGGGAATCGTGGCTTCTGCCATTAGTGCTAGTGCAATCATACAGACTTACAAAAAAGAACTTACTTTCTCACAGTGCTGTGTACAGCTGGGTACATAGGCTCGCACTGCTTCTCCTCCAGGTGTGGAATAAAGCTCTCGCAGAGATGTCCTCCTTATCAGTGCTTAGGGTTGGGAAGGACTGCCTGGGTCAGTCTCCTCCAGATCTTCTCCAAATCCTTTTTCAGGACAAATCCAGGGTCTGGGGCCTGTAAAAGGTCACCCCTCCTTTTAACTACACTCAGTGGCATTTATATCTTTCAGTATGCAATCTAGATCAAGCTTTCCAATGGAAAGAATGCTCTGAAAACATCAGGTGACAGGATGGAAACTCCTCCTGCCACAGGATGTCCATTACCTGTGAGGTATATTATAGCTAATATAAGTTTACCAAGTCAGATGGAAATTTGTATCGTGCCTGTTAGATTTCAAATGTGAAGCAAGAACAATAAACAGACATTGAAGGTTTCAAGGGAAGACCTTTGCTATTGAGGAAGTTAAAGCGATCAAACATAACAGAACACGGTTTCAAGGACGGGCCTTTCCTGAAACATCAGATCCTGAGTCCAGGACATAACCCAGCAGGCAACTCCAATTCATGGGCTTGCTCGTAGAATCATAGAATCATAGAATTATCTGGGTTGGAAGAGACCTCCAAGATCATCAAGTCCAACCCCTAATCCAACACTATCATGATTACTAGATCATGGCACTAAGTGCCACATCCAGTCTTATTTTAAAAACCTCCAGGGATGGTGAATCCACCACCTCTCTGGGCAGGCCATTCCAATGCCTGATTACTTGTTTTTTGAAGAACTTTTTTCTGATATCCAACCTAAACCTTCCCTGGCAGAGTCTAAGCTCGTGCCCTCTTGTTCTGTTGCTGGTTGCCTGGGAGAAGAGTCCGACCCCCACCTGTCTACAACCTCCTTTCAGATAGTTGTAGAGAGAGATGAGGTCACCCCTGAGCCTCCTCTTCTCCAGGCTTCTTTATGCTCACTCTTCAGGATTTGTATTTCTTTCTTTCACTTTGCATTGACTTGAGTTGGCTGAGATCTGCAAAGCCATGTGAGTGAAGGAATAAATGGGAGAGTCACATAACATCTGGACTGTGCTTGCGTCCTGCATAATTGGTTATTTTATTGGAACAAACATGATGGCAAAAAGAAGGTCAGGCCACAATGTAGTAGGGATCGAGGACCAGAGCAGCCATGTTTCAGCCCATTTTGCAACTTCACATTTAATTTTTTAAACACACAAGGATTATCTTGAATACTAGGGAAAAAAAGAATAAAAAGGCGATGGCACTATTTACCAGCAGACTTGGTTTTCTTTTTGTGTGTGTGTATGTGTCCAAGATCTTTTCTACTGGAGGAGAGCCATGCAACACATGTATGTCTTCATTGCTCATTTTCTTCCTTTCCTCTCTGGTTCTTTGTCCTTCTGGTTTTGCTTTCCTTTCAAAACTGTGAACGGCCCCGTTGCGCAGCTCTGGGGTCTCTGTGAAACGTGACTGATGGAGGAGATGGAGTTCAGAGTTGCAGGCGTTTTTATAGAGGTACAGTCAGTTCCTCTGTCAAGGCTAAACTGAACCCAGAGCAGGTTTTGAAGCTTTTAATTAAAGTTGCTCCTTACAATGCTTATTGCGAGGGGTGGGGGCAGGGAAAAAAGGAAAAGGTGTGTAGATTTTTAATGATGGGGTGGTGAACAGCTGGAGCAAATGACTGAAAGAAATAATTCTCCACCTCATCCCTCTCCCTCCCCCAGCCACCAGATCAAGGCTTGGTGCTTTGCTGAGGGATCTGCTGTTGTCACACATCAGCTACCAGGCTCAGCACTAAATTGAGGAGGTAAAACGCAACAGCTGTAATAGAAAGGCACTCAAACTACTTGATCAAAGGATATCTCCAACCCTTTAATTCAGTGGTTCTATTAACCAAAGATAGGCAATATTCTAGAGGATTTTCAACTCAGTCCTTTATTTGCTTGTGACTCGTTAAAAATGGAGTCCTTAAGAAATGAAGCATTTGTTCTACTTCTTGTCTTAGAGAAACAGCTTATCAGTCTTCTAATTTATTATTAACATCCACTACAATTTCAGAGAGAATTACACACTAGAGGAAAATAGCCTTCATATCTAATTGCTGAGATTAATTTTCAGTTATCAGTATATTAGGAATTTAAGTTTGCTTTGCGCTACAATCCTCCTTTTTGTTGATTGCTACACTTGTTCTATTTTGTTTTTCTAAGAAACTAAGTTAAGTGCTACATTTGGGTTCAAAACTCACATAGTTTCAGTTTTAAATTTTAAGACTAATCACATCTTTCAGATAGCACATTCTCACCTCTTTTGGAAAGGCACTCCTCAGGTGAGAATAACAGAACGCTGTCTCCTCAAACCCCTCTTGCAACAGGGAAATTACATTATAAAACTAAAAAAAACCTCTCTGATGATGGTGGCAATGTTAAGGCCAAGTGGCAGTAATTTACAGTGAAATATATTAAAGAAGTAATGCAATTATTCAAACCCCAAGACTTATAAATTCTGGAAATTGTAAGGTAAAATTGTATGTAACAATAAATCAAAATAAAGCATAAGGAAATGAAGAGTCAAATATCTAAACAATCTTAATTATGCTTGGAGAAAATCTTTTCTAAATCTCTAACCAGATAGAAGTCACAACATCTGCTCGCATAATGTGTGTATTTGTGTATATAAATAAATACTCACATACTTTTGAAGATTACTCATACATTTCCACTTTATACTGTGTAACTGAAAGTTCATTACAAACCTCTCTCTGTTCTGCAGGGAAGGGCAAAGAATACAGTGTGCCTTTAGAAATCTCTTAGTCATATCCAAGTCCACAAATGTAGAACTCTCTGAACGTGAACCGTATGTTTTTGCCTGGTTACAGTCACCACAGTAACACCCATATAGCTGCTAAAAAGCTCTTCTCCTGGAAAAAAGAGCAGGGTAAAATGTAAATTAGAAAGCAAGATGCATACCTAATATCTACAGTGCATCACAGGAACCTCAGAGGTACCAAATGAGATCTGACAACAAGTAACAGGTCAGTGCAATGAGCAGACAGGAGGCTGTGGCTCTTTCCATTACAGACTGGTACCTCTACAAGTCTGGAGAGAAAACAGTTAGAAGGGCAGTGGGAGATTTTAGACCTCCCTGACCGGGGCAGCTGCATGGGGGCTGGAGAACGAGTCCTACAACAAGCGGCTGAGGGAACTGGGGCTGTTTAGCTTAGAGAAAGGAGGCTGAGGGGAGACCTCATCACTGTCTACAATACACTGAAAGGAGGTCGTAACAAGGTGGGTGCTGATCTCTTCTCCCAAGTGACAGGTGATAGGATGAGAAGAAATGGCCACAAGTTGAGCTAGGGGAGGTTCAGGCTAAACATAGGAAAAATTTCTTCACTGAAAGAGTTATCAGGCACTTGCACAGCTGCCCAGGGAGGTGGTGGAATCCCCATCCCTGGAGGCATTTAAAAGATGGGTAGATGACTTTCTCAGGGATCTAGTTTAGTAGTGGACAGGTAGGTTGGACTCGATGATCTCAAAGGTCTTTTACAACCAGTCGATTCGATGATTCTGTGGGGATATGAGGACTGGAGATTGTCTGCTCCTCTGAGAAGGAGAAGCCACGGGCAATTGGGCTGAGGGACCATATGCACGATGTGCGAGGAGTCAGCCAGACCAGTTCCACAGCAGCTTCAACCCCATGTTGGGTATGTTCCTAATCCCTGATGCCGTATCAAACCTTGTCTATCCAAGGGGCAGCATTAAAATGTTAATCAATTACTGGATCAAAATGAGATCCTGTTGGCACATTAGGACAACAGCACAGAAATACCAACAGAGATGACACTAAACAGAAAGGATAGGTCTGCCAAAAGGACGTGAAAAAGGATGTTTGTGAGTAGTATCTGTTACCTGTTTTTATAGCCTGGTAAGAGATTTGCACTGGGAAAGCTAAAACACCCAACCCTTTCTGTACCATTAACAGCTGTGCTTTTTTCTGAATGACTACAGTGCTGGCTAAAAAGTCCACAACCCAAATGCAATACTATTAATTAAGGAGTTATGGCTTATAGCTCCTACAGGCAAAACTGATGTTATATGTTACACTCTGTGTGCACATTATTCTGGAAAACCAAAGTATATTATCCCCAAACTCAAACCATTATGCCTCTGTGTAGACAATTCACATGGTAAAAAATTACCTGGTATCTACCCAGGGAAGTGGTGGAGCCTCCATCCCTGGAGGTGTTCAAAAAACATATAGAAATGGCATTTCAGGACATGGTTTAGTAGGCACGGTAGTGTTGGGCTGATGGTTGGACTGGATGATCTGAGAGGTCTTTTCCGACACTAATGATTCTATCTGCTAACTGGTACAAGAGTCAGGCTGCTTAATCTTAATGTGGGCAATCCCACTTTGTATTAATCTCTCAAAAGTGGACACACGGGCTGAGTCTTTATTCTGCCTAGGAATAAAATGAAGCTGAGCCTCTCTCCCCTTTGCACAATATTACCCATATTGCCTCGTTTACTTCCAAAAAGCCACAGTGAGTTCATTTCCTTGGCAAGAACTGCATTTCAACCAGTTTTTGCTGGATTGCTGAATTCTAGTTGACGACTGAATCTCAGGCTGAATGTTCCCAACCTCTGCTGCCATGATATTCGTGCGCGAATCACAAAAAAAAAGAGATTCCTCTAAAAAGGCAGGGGCTCTTCATGATCTTGAGAGGAGAAAAATCAACACAGAGTTTCAACCGCTGTCAGTTCTGGCCCATCACAGCTTGTCTGAAAACACCATTTGCAAGAAGCTCCCAAACGAAGACTGCACATGGCTCCTGCAGTGCTACTTGTTTCCCCAGCAGCCTAAGAGAAGGAACATTTTGAACCCTACAGTAGCCATTCTCTCTCCTGGGTCTACAACCAGCTTTCTCGTTTACTTTTTCTTTGTTCGAAGATCTGGTCATAAGGCTTACAGGAATTATTTTTCCTCTTTGCTGTTGTTAATGGATAACTCCGTCATGGTTGATAAAAAAGCCTACATGGTATGAGTCAGCAGGAGAAGGTAACACGCATGGAGGACCTGGAAATTCTTCCTTGTTCCTTTTCGCCCATCTTCTGAAGAGTCCTGTTTTTTGTTTAGCTAAATATCAGGTGGTTATCAGAGAAATAAACAGGTAGGCTGAGGCATAACTTGTCCCAGAAGACAGGAGATCACTGCTTCACTTGCTGCTAGCGAGGAAGGCTCAGAGCTGGCAGCCAGTTAAGACAGCAGGACAAACTCCAAGAAGGTGAAGGGAGCTGAGGGGAGAAGTTGAGCTCCATTGAGCCCACTGGGCCTCATTATCCATTTTGATTATAAATTCTGCTTTAAAATGTAACTGAGTGAGTACTGTGGGCAGTTTTGTGCAGCACAGTGTAGAAAGGATACGAAGCTACTGGAGAGTGTCCAGAGGCCACAAAGCTGGTGAAGGGTTTAGAGGGGAAGTGGCTGAGAGGAGTGGCTGAAGTCACTTGGTCTGTTCAGCCTGGAGAAGAGGAGACTGAGGGGAGACCCCATCGCATTCTGCAGCTTCCTCACGAGGAGGAGGAGCAGGCACTGATCTCTTCTCTCTGGTGACCAATGATAGGACCCAAGGGAATGGCAGGAAAATGTGTCAGGGGAGGGTTAGGCTGGATATTAAGAAAAGGTTCTTTACTCAGAGGGTGGTGGAGCGCTGGAACAGCTCCGCAGGGAAGCAGTCACAGCACCAAACCTGACAATATTCCAGAAGCATTTGGATAACACCCTCAGATACACGGTGTGAGTGTTGGGGTTGTCCTGTGCAGGGACAGGAGTTGGACTCAATGATCCTAGTTAAGCCTCTTCCAACTCAGGACATTCTATGATTCTAGGATTATGTCAGACCCACACCTAGAGCCTGTGTTTTGGAAGTGTTCAAATGATGATTTTTAATCAAGTAGAGGCTGAGCATGCACATAGGGAGCACATTGAATGGAGATGCTGTAATCATCTCAGAAAATTATAAAATTAAATGCAGTTTAGATCTGTATACTAATGAAGCCTTTATAGGCTTCTAGACAACTCAGTTAAAATAAAATAATGCCAATTTATTGCAGTGTAGTTCCGTTGTGCAGCTACAGAAAGTACTAAGCATCTCATCATAATTAAAGCATTTTTGTCATTTTTCTCATATAGATTTTTTTAAGTTTAACCCCAGCTCTTTTGCTTTATGGTAATTCTCCTGGGAGTAATTACTACATTTCCACAGCAGTAATTTGAGTAGCATAAGGGCATGTAACCTCAGCCTTTGTCCCCTCCATCATAATGAAGATTTTGCCTAGAAACATACTTTTTCACCTTCGCATTATTTAAAATATGACACCTGATCAATAACACGAAACTGTAGAAAACTTTCTCATATGGTAATTCTATTGATTTTTAAAAGAAACAATTATACTGACTGTTAAGTCCAAGTTCATCAATACAATCTGACTCCTTTGTTCTCCCCTCCTGAGTAGGACAAATCAATCAGGGTCTCCTGGTTAGCATAACCAGTTTCCTGGTGCTATTGCACCTCTGACAACACAATGAAGAGCCATTTTACACCCTGTTGTCTCTCCTTGCTCTCACATCCACCTGCACACATCCTCACAGCTCCAAATCACACCCTTCTCCTGGATCTCCTCATTGCACATTCCCAGAAAACCTCCATCTCCATCCTCTTTTACATGCTCCCTTGGTTTGCTTCTTTCGACATCACCAGGTTCCTTTGCAAAATGATGAATGCAATTTTAGGAAAGATCTGCTGTATTTTTCAAAGACAACAGAGAAAGAATCCAAAGTTGTGTTAAATGGCAAATTTCTTTCACTTTGATGTCAGAGGCCTATCTGCAAATTAGCACCTCTGCTCAGACTGTACTTTAACAAGACTTTACTACTAAATCAATCTCTGCAAGGAAAAGCAGGGCCCTTATAGAAGGTGAAAAGTGAACACCAAGAACAGCCTCCCAAGCTTCCTCTGAAAGCAAAGCAGCTTCTCCACAGGGATGGCTGCCTCTCATTTTCTCTCATGCTCTGATGCCCTTAAGACCCACACCATGGTTGCAATAAAATCTCTTCCCAAGTGAACCTGCAATTTCTCTTTCACTTCCAGGGATCCCACCACCAGCGCCCTCACCGAGCAGCTGGCAACTTGTGCTGCCACAGAGCTGCTCCTGCACCCAAGTGGTTGGAGTGAGGAATCTCTTCTGTGGCAGAGATGGTAAATCTGGCAGTATGGGACTGGGGACGTACACCACGAGTACAGGCATCTGGAGAAGGGATTCTTCACTTTCTCGATGAAGGTTTTGTAAAATGTTCATAGATTTGGTTGCATTCAAGGGATGCTGCAGCATGTGTGTAGGTCCCAGATGTTACTCTGATCATCCTCTGCAGCAAGCGAGAAAAAGTCTTCAAAAATGTAGGTTGATAAGACTCAAATTTAATATATTCTGCAAAATACCTTCTTCTTTACATGGAACAACTGACTAAAAAATCAGCAGCAGTAGAAATGGCTGAAACACTGTAGAAGGGTTACAGAATATGGAGCAATTCAGGGATAAATCAGACACACTCAGCATAGCAGAGCACAGCATCCCTAGCAGATCCACTGTTCCCCACTCACCAGACTCACAAACATTTCTTTACTGACAGAAACATTGCTCCGCAACATTCCTAAAATCTATTGTTTGATAGTTGAAGGATTTTCCTGAGAGGAGTAGGAATTAGTGCATGCCTGCATTTGACAATGTTATTTCAACTCCAAGATAGGTTACAGATAATTCATCAACATCTCTCTGAAAAATAATGCTCTTTCTGGAGGTGCTTATTTCTATCCAAAGGCCATGCAACCCGATAGCCTGAGAAATTACCCTCTACAAATTGTTTTATTTTAAAAATAACTTTTTAATATGTTTTTCAAATGCTTATTTACAGTAAGTACAATTATTAACCCTGTTAGGCACATGAGCGGATGTGCAGATCAGCAAACACACGTAGCTCTCAGGTTAATGTTATAAGTTCCTTACATTGTTCCAAAATCCAAGATCTGTCCCAGCTGACAAGGCTCTAACAGGTGTAATTGGAACAACAAATGTGTTACAGATCAGAACAACACCAGAATTGTTCATTAGTTCTGTGACCACACTTAAAATGTCTTCCTTCTCACAATTTACACTGTACATATTGCTTTAACGCACAATCATCTAGAAAAAGCTTCCATCAAAGATTAGCAGATTCTCTCAACTAGGTGAAATGTGATACCCTCAACTCTGTGAAAGCATTACTTCCATCATGTTTCAGAAAGAAAATTATGGCATGTCTTGGCTGCCTTTCAAGTGCCAAATTCAAACCCCAGTGCACGCATGCAGCTCCCATTAAAAGCAGTGAGAGATGCAAGACACTGTCAAATGAAATGAAACAAAGGAAAGGGAAAAAAGAGAGAGAAAAAAACTCCAGATTTTGCTAGAGGTTATAGAGCAACAGAGCCAGAGGTCAAACTTGGGAGCCCTGACTCCCTTCCCCATGTGCTTCTGACTACATTCACTCTGAGTAGTTAGGGCAAACTGGAGAAGAGGCAGTGATGTTGAATGGAAAGAAAAATGGGTTAGGAGCAGTGACACTATAGTGGGTCAAAAATGGGGGGAGGGGAGGGGAGGGGTGAGGGGAGGGGAGGGGAGGGGAGGGGAGAGGGGAGGGGAGGGGAGGGGAGGGGAGGGGAGGGGAGGGGAGGGGAGGGGAGGGGAGGGGAGGGGAGGGGAGGGGAGGGGAGGGGAGGGGAGGAGAGGAGAGGAGAGGAGAGGAGAGGAGAGGAGAGGAGAGGAGAGGAGAGGAGAGGAGAGGAGAGGAGAGGAGAGGAGAGGAGAGGAGAGGAGAGGAGAGGAGAGGAGAGGAGAGGAGAGGAGAGGAGAGGAGAGGAGAGGAGAGGAGAGGAGAGGAGAGGAGAGGAGAGGAGAGGAGAGGAGAGGAGAGGAGAGGAGAGGAGAGGGATTGAGAAAAACAGATAAAAAATACTGAAAGCTACCATCAGAAAGGAAATCAGATGATGCGATGCAACAGTAAGCATAAACAAAAGGAGATGCACTGACGAGAGGCATTTTTTAGACATGTTAAACAGCTGACTGTCAAAATATTTTCAGTAAATACACAGACACCATGTTTCCCTCTAGGAGGTGTATTTAGTACTGCAAACAATGTCCTGGGTGATAAGCAGACATTGAGGGAAAACAACTCTCTGCTCATCATCCATCCTAGACCTTAATCACAGCTGCCTCAAAAATATTATCACAGAGCGTTAGTTACTGACTGCACTTGGCAAAACCCAAAAGGCAGCTGTGATTATTCCCTCAGAGTTTTGAAAAGGAGAATTACTTTAAATTCTGTATAAAATCTGTCTAAAGACTTGAGAGTCGCCACAGGGCAGAATCCTAAAGAATACACTGCTGACGTTGCTGACACAGCATAAACCAGAAAGGTGTTGTGACTGTCCCAGAGTCAGACACCTCATGCCTAGGTGACAACCAGCTCACCAGTGGAGTCCAGCACAGCCAACATGGCCCTACTTCCCAGGACAGAGGTGGGCTCGGAATGGACATTTGGGACAAAAAGAAGGGAAAGTGGAAGACAGCAAGAATGGATATGTCCAGCCTCCTGAGCCCTGTCTGTCCTTAGAATTACCAAACAACCCAGTAAGCTGAAATACCAGACGAGATGTTTTTCTCTGCTGCATACACATGAACAAGGCCTAACCACATCCTTATCCTTATAATACTAATAAAGCTTCAGACAAAACCACCCCCCAACCAAACCCCTCCTTCCCAATTACCAAATCCCCTCCTTTCAGGGCTTTATAAAAATCAAAGCTGTCTGACACACTTTATTTCCTCAAATCAGCATCTAGCAAAGCTTCATTTTAAAAATCTGACTGTTGTGAAATGACTGCTATAGAGGAAAAAGAAACAGAGGCGTTGTCTCAGCAGTTGCACGCATACATCTGGAGAGGAACCAGGTAGAAGCACTACAGGTGGCACTGACAAAATTTATCCCTCCAAGGGCACAAGGACAGGTGGATCCACATGGCAGAAGGAGGTATCCACCCCTACGTCCTGCAACAGCTCAATATCAGCACTAATCAAATCAGAAGGAAACTGCACACAGAGAAAAGGTTGCTTTTCTTTTTCATCCTTCAGTACCCAAGTCTTTTGCACTCCACTTCCCAGCTCTGGTCTTGGAAACAGCCATCAATTGTCCACACCCTCCACCACTTGACAACTACAACCAGCTACAGGGATCTGCATCCCTGGAGGGCTGTGCTTGCCAAGGAGGATGAAAGAGGCAGAGAAAGGGCATCATGAGCTGCGGCCACAGATCTGCTCGATGTCGTAGATCTCCTTGGGACAGTCAGTAGACAAGATGAGAGGTGCATCCTCTGTTATCACAACATCATCCTCAATGCGCACACCGATGCCACGAAACCTCTCCGGGGCACTCACATCATCCTCAGGGATATAAATACCTTTAAAAAGAAAGGGAATTAAAACACACAACACTCTCCAGAACAACATCTTTCCCTTACTGTGCCACCATGAGAGCAGGGTTGGATTTTCAGCAACATGACATCAATTTAATCCTAAAAATTTTTAATAATGAAAGCTAAACCCTTTCCCCTCACTCATGGCAGCTGGTGGGCAAAGAAAGTGTCCCTCAGTGCTTACACTAGCACGTTAATAAAAACTTCCACAATTACAGCTGCCTTTCTGCACTTGTTGCTCTCAATGCTATGTTCACAAGGATGATTTTAACAATGATCTGAATATATAGAGAGAAGAACCAAGCATTAAGCATCAGTTTCCAGCTGACAGCTCCACATCCAGAGACAAGCAGAAAGAAAGATTCATCACAAAATGCCTAAATGGCAAAGTTAAGTTGTGAATGCCTGTAATCACAGACTGCAGTGCCTGGGACTCACACAGCAAGTTGTAGTAGTTCAGTCACAGTAACACAGAACAGAGCACAAGTGGACTGAGCCTGCTTCTCTGCACTGTGACAGACCTGCGCTGCTGCAGGTCCAACACTTACAGTCTGGGGTCTACGCTGCTTTGCTTCCTGCTGCACAGGCACTTTCAAGAGTTCACTCCCACAGTTTGTTACCATGGCCGTGTTTCTGGAGCAAAATAGGGTTTTCTAATGCTGTAACGACTTTGAGAAGGGATAACTTAAGGCTTCCCAATACTGTAATAATTTTCAATGTCACCAGAAAGGACCCAAATGCTTTGGCCTGAGGGACCGACCAGCTACTGAAAGCCATACTGTTAACCTCAGTGCTGCATGTTTTTGTCCACCACTGACTGCATATCTTTTTACCTGGTTCGATGGTGATCACCATGCCTGGCTGGAGTGGGATGGATCGGGATATATCTGGGGTATCATGAACATCCATGCCCAGGTAATGGCCCACGTGATGTGGGCAGTACTTTCGAACAGCCTGGCAGAAGACGAAACAAGTGTCATGGAAGCAGTTAAACACAGCCTAACCTGTTGTTCCAAAACAGAAGATGGGGAGAAGAGACAGGATAGTTATGTGCTTAACTAGCAATCTGACTGCCACGACTAGGTGACCAGGGGCTGCCTGCCATTTATCAGAACTGAATGGTCCTCAAAACCCACCAGTACCAAGTGCCTATTAAGAGCATATTGCAGACTGCCTTTCCCTCTCACCGAAATGAACAGCCCAAGCTCATCACCACCTCACCATGTCAGGCAAGATTTTGGTTTTTGGCTCACTGAGCTTTGTTGCCCCAGCCCCTTCCATCCTTTAAACACTGAAGCTCTGCATTGCTCCCATGAGCAGACCCTGACATCCAGCAGCAGCTGATACAGTTGCTTTGTGATGTGGCAAAGAGGTCTCTTATGCACAACAGAGTGAATGCTGTGTTGATTTCATTCACTAACTACAGCAGGATTTTAATCTACCATTGCAGGACACAGACACTGCCTCTCCCCTGCACCACCCTAATTCCCCTCCCTCCAGAGAGGAGCTCATTGATAGCAGGAATCAAAGAGCTAATTCCTTCTCTGCCCTACGCTCCTTACATTCACTGGGGACTGAGCTGCAGACGCTGGTCTTGTCTGGCTGTGCTGCCGCCTGCTGAGAGAAACCGGCATGGTGGCCTCTGTTCACAGGCTGGTGTTGCACTGACACTGTAGGACAATTAAATCTGGCAGAAATCTGTACTGCTGCCAAGGGGACAATTCTGTCACCCAGTGCCACCAGCTTACTTGAACTGGCATCAGCAATCATGCAGGTTTTTGCCATTACTGGGATTAGATAAACTTCTCTAACTGCAAACCAACCCTATTTTACCTGTAGGTTCAGCTCTAAGGCAGAGCAGTTTCCCAGTCCTGTTCACCAGTACTGACACAGAACGGTGCAGAAGAGGCAGCAGGTGGAATGACTGAGAAGAATGGGCTGCTTCTGTTGGTGGCACTGCAGATTTATGCTATGTTGAACAGATCACAAAACTATGATTGACTGCCTGCAGCCAGCCCTGGAGTCAGAATTTTGTTTTGGTGCCAATGTCTCTATAGGTCCTTTCAGACTCTAAAGCTGCATTTATACTAACAAGTAGCACAGTTCAGTGGGAGTGGATGTGCAGCATGGAACAGCAAGTGCTGAGAACAAACTACGTGCATATAAGCGTGGGAAGGACACGGAATGGGAAAGACATGGATCTGTTAGAGCAAGTCCAGAGGAGGCCACAAAGATGCTCAGAGGGCTGGAGCACCTCTGCTATGAGGACAGGCTGAGAGAGTTGGGTTTGTCCAGCCTGGAGAAGAGAAGGCTCTGGAGAGACCTTATAGTGGCCTTCCAGTACTTAAAGGGGGCTACAGGAAAGATGGGGAGGGGCTCTTTATCAGGGAGTGCAGTGACAGGACAAGGGGTAACAGCTTTAGTCTGAAAGAGGGGAGATTTAGACTGGATATTAGGAAGAATTTTTTTCCTGTAAGCGTGGTGAGGCACTGGCACAGGTTGCCCAGAGAAGTTGTGGATGCCCAATCCCTGGAGGTGTTTAACAGGTGGGTGGGGCTTTGAGCAGCCTGATCCAGTGGGAGGTACCCCTGCCCGTGGCAACAGGGATTGGCTTTAAGGTCCATTCCAACCCAAACCATTCTATGATTCTATGATAAGACTGGGGGTTTACTTCAGACCAAATTTTGCCCTAAATAGTTGAAACACATCTTCAAGTTTATCCTTGTCTGAGAGAATCTAGTCCTGTGCTGAGAAGAGCCCACAACATGAATTAAAGTATAGTGAGTGGGGACAATTAGAAGATTAATCTCAAAAGCATATTCCTGAGACAAACTAAAGACACTAACATAACCCAAGGAGAAAACAGATCAGGCCTAGTGGGGGGAAGCTGGAGTAAAAAAAACTTCAGGTACCTTGAAGAAATTGCTCTCAGTGATGGTGCTCTTTAGGATACCCAGGTCTTTCAGTTTCTGTCCAATAAGGCTCAGCATAAGGCTGTAGATATTTTCTAGACTCACGCCTGGGGAGCAGAGGCTCAGGCAGGACTTCTGGATATCCAGGACAGCCTGGTACAGTTCTGCTTGGGGTTTGGTGAACCTGAAAACCATTCAGAAAATGACATCTTTCACTATTAAACTATTGTGGGGACAGATTCAGTTCAATGTTGGAGCAGGAAAAGTCAGAAAGGAAAGCAACTGGCTCCTTATATGAAATGCCAGACAAGGCATCACCGCAACATACCCTTCAAAACACTGGGTAGAGGCAAGGTTTCTCAGCTGGCAACCTAACCCCAAAGCAAGGCAAAGTGACTGCAGGAAAAATAATGCACTGAAACATACAGGAATCAAACACACAACCACAAGGACAGCATCACAACCGACAGAGCCTTGTACCGGTCAACTAAACTCCTGTTCGCTTATACACAAACAGTGTCAGCCACAGCTGAATGCACAAAAGCCCCCTCTGCACTTAAAGCATGCTGTAACAGCCCAAAACAGCAGTAATCACAAATATTAATGCAGTAATTAATGAGGCAGTGGGGAATACAGCTTCTCATGCTGAAAGATTAGTTTATCTGATTTGATTACTCTGAAGAACCACAGAATGGGACACACTGAAACTACTCACACAGAGATTAAACACACACACACTCAAGAAATCAATTATTTAAGAGCTTTTCAAAATTCTTCAAAACAGCCTTTTTGCAGTTTACCTTCCATTGATGGGCCAGGTACGCGTGATGTCACTTACGTAGCAGGAAGACTCACATCCACCATCCAGCAAGACCATTTCACCATCCTGGAGGAAACAGGAAAAAATACTCTGCAGTTCAGTGTGGCTATTAACTGAACTAACTTCTCTGTCCGAGAGCAGGAAAGAGATTGCATATTTATTTTTGCAAAGCAGCTACAGAGATGTGAATTCCTTTTGCGGAATAACACCCCAGATGCTACTGTTTATAAATAGGCTACTCCAGTCGGATTGTTCCTCTGCAAGGTAGTTTCTGACTGTTACGCTTATCTACAGCCCAAGCTCTTAAAATATTGATTTTCAAACACTTTGGAGTAAAAAAAAAGACTTCTTCCTTGAGCTATCGTGCACTCTGAGGCACTGGTCTCATTCACACCTGGAACAGGACTCCAGCAAATTACACCAGTGACTTCTCTCACTAGTTCTCTGCCAGTGACCAAGAGAGAAGGGGTCTGTAACAAGAACATAGGTTTCTGAGCTACCCACAAGGTCACGAACAGCTAAAGATTTAGTCTTGTCACAAGGCAGGAGGACCCAGCAAAATCAGTTCTCTGACAGCGTATCACTACTGTGCATGCACTATTGAATAGCTTGTACCACCTTTATCATAGAATCATAGAATGCTTTGGGTCAGAAAGGACCTTTAAAGGTCATCCAATCCAAACCCCCTGCAATGAACAGGGACATCTTCAACTCAATCAGATTGCTCAGAGCCCCATCCAACCTGGCCTTGAATGTTTCCAGGGATGGGGCCTCCACTATCTCCCTAGGCAACCTGTTCCAGTGTTTCACCACCCTCAGCGTAAAAAAATTCTTCTATATTCTCTTCTGGGACCTTCTCAACTGCTCTAACATGTATTTCTGAATCTATCTGGTGAGGAAGAAAAAGCTTTTGGAGATGTGAACCTTCAATTCTCTTCAGCAAAACTGTTCCATGTCAATCAAATCACTGACTGCACATCTTCCAAAAAAACACACAAGAAAGACAAAGGACCAGGAACAAAATCACTGCTTTGCTTCCCTTCCTTAAAGGGGCTAGTAACAAACAGAGCCGTGACAGCTATAAAAAGTTTGGATTAAATTCTCTCACTACATGCAATCCAAGGCCTTTTATAGAGATTCACTCCACAGATCTGTGACTGTGCTAGCAGCCATGATATGGAATGACAAGGAATAATTCTAGCACATTAAAGGGGAAAAAAAAAGTAGAATTTCACTGTTAGCACTACTTCCAGTGCTAACACTACTGTCATTGTATACAGTTAAGTGCCACAAACACACAGTACATAAACTAGCAGTGAGCAGATCTCACTATCCCACTGAATAGACAGGCCATTAACTATCCATTTAAATTGTATTTTTAACGTTTTAGAAAATTTTTTAGCTTGTTCTATTCTTCAAGTAAACAATGAAGTTAGAGCACCTGCTCTCTTCCAAACCATTAAGTAAGAATTTATTGGCTAAGGGAATTCAGCCCGTGGTTTGATTGTCCAGTTAAGTGCCCTATGTCCTCTGTCTTGTCCTCTTTCTTTAAAGCTGAGTCCACTGAGTGGTGGACTGAATGAAGTCCACATGAAGCCACAAGAGGCCTTTAGATACCTCCCAGATTAGACACCTTGTTGGCCTACTTGGCAACAAGATTTGTAGGAAGTAGCACACAAAGGAAAAGAAAGAGTCAAGTTTACAGGTTTAACCTCCTACTTCACAGTTTTTTTTAGAAAAACAACTGACAGTCATTTAAGTGAACAACTTTAACAGAAGCAAACGGAGTTACATGAGCATGCCTGACCTTGGATGACAGCACAACAAAGGAGGCTTCTTTCTGCCAAAAGCAGCCTGTCATATCTTTTGTATGTCTGTCTCTGCAAATCATTTCAAGGTCTGCTAGCATGCCAGCTTCAAGAAAAGACAATGCTAGTGGGAAAGTTTCATCCTGCATTAAGACAGGGGAAAAATATGCTCCTCTGAAAAGTGAATCATGAGCAGAGCAGAGGGGGAATACTGCTCCTGAAAATACTTATCTCAGTCTAAAGGTGTATTGTCAGAAAAGTGGGAGAGGGTTCAGTTCAATAATGTGAATCTTCAAAATACGACAAGACATATTAATTTACCTACAGCCATCTAATCTACCTCTCAGCATTTAACACTGATCCTCTCCCTCCCTGTTTTGCTGGCCTACGTGGAGTCCAAAATGCTTCTCAGCTTCGCCAGAGCAGGAACACAAAGCAAAGCAAGGCCAAGCAATGTGAGTGACAGCAGAAGAACCCCCCCATTGCCCTCCCTTTGTCTGCTGCAGCGGATCCTCCCTTTTGTGAGGTGAGGAACCCACCCAGCACTGCACATGCAGGAGCAGACATGCTCACTAAATGAAGTTATTTACAAGCTTGTTTGCAAGTCCTTCTGCTGTTCAGAAAGTGCAAAGAGGAGAGGAAGAGACTAGATGGAGCAAAGTTCATCTCTCACTGGCAGTAAAACCAACCAGGACAGGACTCCTTTCCCCTGCTCACTTGAAAATATATATATTTAAGTGTTTTGAACTGTTCAGTCAAAGCAAAGAGCAGCTTGGGGACACATATGGGGACAATGTGCCACAGCAGTGCATTTTAAGTTACTAAAGAGCATATGGTTTACCTTGATGAGCTGATTGTTCTTCACATAGTGCAAAGTGTTTGATCTATTGCCACCAGCAACAACAGGGGGGTAGGCCAAGATGTCGGCACCACGAGCCCGGCACTCAAATTCAAACTGGAATAACAATTCAGAGAGGAGCAATTCAGGTGATTAACTGCCCTGGAGCTTTAATAATTAATGTCCTACAACTGTTTTCTTAATTTGTACAACACAAAGTGAAACTGAAAAGTGAGTTCACTAAAAGAATGGAATGAATAAAATTACATATATAAAGACACTCTATATCCTTAATATAGGAATAACATGTCTTTTCTATAATTACTAAAACCACATGGGACAGAACACTCCAGGATGCCCACATGTAGTAAAGCAGGTTTGCAATCCCAAATCTGGAGTGAAAAAACAATCTGTAAATTACACTTTAATTAAAATATTTTCCTTTACAAGTCAGTACTGCTGCTCAGTGCCATGTGAGCACAGCACCATCTATGTCACAACAGAGGGTCAAATCCTGCTGAAGCTTCTCAAACAGGCACTTCACTGCGATTCCTTATAAAATTCCATACCAAACATGCAGACCAAGTAGTCCATATTTCATAACTGAGAGGCAACTACACTGCTTCAAGACAGCTGTGGTAATGTGCTGCAGTAAGAAGTCAGAGTCAAGAGAAGAAGCCTTTAGAAACAGGTGTTATAACTACTTAAATTCGATACAACCGAACTGTATTGTAGAAGAGGATCATAACTATATCTCTGATTGCTTAGCAGGTTTTGTATTTAAATACAGTAGAAAAATAATACATCAACAGAAGATAAACTGAGACAATCACTATGTTCCTTCAACAAGACTACAGGAAGTACAGCTGAAGAATTCCTCACAATGACTTTCTGCACATCCGAGGAACGACAGGAGTTGGTTGAAGGGTAAATGTGCTACATTGGGAGGCACATTATAGAGAGTTGTGACATTTCTAGTTCTCTGGGAGGATAATCAACATCTGGCCCTTCTATCTCACCTCCAGCCATGAAATACTCACCTTTGCATATAGAAAGGCTTCATCCACTGGGGCTTTGCTGGCAAACATTGTCTCTATGAAAGCCTATGAAAAAGAAGGGCATTTCAGTTAGCAAAAGAGCCTGAACTTGAGCAAAGTTCTCTTTTTTAACTGCTGCCTTTTGAAGAAGGCCTAAGATCATCTGGTCCAGACCACCGGAACCAGAGGCAGCTGAAAGTCCAGACTAGAACCGTAAGCTCTAGTTCCTGTGAACCTGTATTTAAGAGCTGATTGGCTCTGGTTTTTGAAAAATGGTTAGATTGCAGCTGATCTCATGGGTTTGCATTTTACGAGTCTCACCTATGGATTCCCTCACGTACAACAGGAGTGCCCTATGCAGGAGGACAAGCTGTGCCTCTCTTTTCTACTTGGTTATCTAGTTAATAATATTTACAAAAACATAATTGTATTTGAGGTTATATGCCAGATATGTTTAAAATTGGCCAATGAGCTGAAAGGGAATTTGAGGGATAAAGGGGAATTTGGAGACATACACAGGCAATGTGTTCACAAAAAGCCCATTCCCTCAAAAACAACAGGATAAACGGGAAAGAAAAAGGTGTAGGGAAGGAGAGGGGAAATTGGGAAGAGCATAAAGAGGCTACCCCTGCTCCTGAATAGATACTGCTTTTAAACCAATCTAACTGCTTCCGGCTTTTCTTTGTTGGGGTTACACTAACTGACAGAAGTTGGTAGCCCAAGCAGTCTTCTTGTTTATCCCTGTCTTGTGGAGGGAACTGAGCCCAACCAATGGTTGAGATGCAGCAGTTCAGTAACAGATTAGACCAAACATATCCTTCCAGCCTCTCTCACTCCATCAAAACACTCCTCTCCTTTCTTCTTTAAAGGAATGCCCTGGTTCATTTGGGGAGCACACAATCCCATACCTCTGCTGTGACCCGTCCAGCTATCTTCATCCTTTCAATCTCTGCAGGAGATTTGATCAGCCGAAGGTTCTGCACTAGATGTCGGATGCTCTGGATGTGGTTTTTGCTCCGAGCTTTTATTTCAGCCAGGGGCTCCATGTAGTCAGAGTGCAGCCCTGTATGTGCTGGTTTCGTCAAGTCGTACCAAATAATGTTTGATTCACCTGGAAAACAAAACAAAAGATGACAATGATGAAGACAAATGTAAAATTTCCTTCCCATACTGAACAAACTCACTCCTCCTAAAGCAGACCTGTTGCTGTATTTGAGAAATTAATTTCCTCTGGATCTGCATTTACAGACCATACAGACCAGGAGTGTCAAACTCACAGCCCACTGGCCAATCTGGCCCTCCACCTTGTTTTATACAGCCCAGCACCTTGTTTCTACCCAGCAGCAGTGCCGGGCTCCTTGCCCCTCCGCTCCTGCCAGCGCTGGTCACGTGTGCAGCGTGTGACGCGCGTTAAGCTGCAGGAGCAGGAGAACGGCGAGAGCCGTGAGTTTGACACCTGATATAGACACTTTATCACAGGATAACAGTGATTTCTTCAAAATCTGTATGATTCTCAATGCATAGCACATGGACTTGACAAATCCTCACTTCTATACAACCATCACAGAATGTACCTTGCACTCAGAGTTTGCGTCTCAGTTGCGCTTGTGTAAGCTACATAGCCACTGCACTGGTGCTTGTTCTCAATCATTCTCTCACGTAGCCTGCTTCTAACAAACAGGGAATTTATGAATATTTCCACTAGAACATACTCCCCACTTCTGGTTTCTTAATTTCAAAACTGTACCTTCAAAATGGTGATTAACTGCTTTTTACAGACACTTCCCCCATGGAAACTTTTGAATCCACTTATACTTTTGACATTCCAAACCTTCAATGAATGATCTACAACTTAAAATTTACAAGGTGTCAGAACCTGCCATCTGATGATTTTATTCAGTCCTCTCTTTGTAAATTGTAAAAACTAACAATCATTCCTACTTACCTTTTGCACTTACCATATATCCATACACATCTCTCATGCCTTACACTCTGTTCTGTCTTTTGCAAAATGAGCAGGTTTGTCCAGCACGTATCTGATACACACTGTATACTTTTGATCATTCTTGTTGCCCTTTCTGTGACTTTTTTATTTTCAATATATCTTTTTTTTAAACAAAAAAATAGAATCAAGATATTTAATACTCCGGCATTCACTCTATTTATTTGTGTAATCCCCCAAGCATTTGCTCTTTTTATACTGTCATAAGCCTTCAACTTCATTTTATAATGCATTTAAGTTCACCCTGGATTATAGGTATTGAGGCTACACAGTGATGTTAGATGCAAAAACCACGTCTAATGTTTGTAACATGTAATGTTTGTAAGGACACCAATGCTTGTATTTCAAGAGTAAGTTAACATGTAGCTAGGTGAGTAGACTAATAGCCTTCCTGTGTGGATAATTTTCCAAGTTTATTGTGAATAAAATACCTTGAAGTTTCATAAGCTTAATCTGGTTCTGGGTCTGTCAGCACAAAAATATGACTAAAACAGTAACACGGTTTGCGATGCTCTCTTGCTTATCCTGTTCCTTATATTTCACAGATGCACACACTGGTATTCACATGGGTACACAAGAAATTCAGAGGGGAGAAAAAGCTATTATTTTCAAAACTACATTTCCATCGGTGACCCTCAAGAAGCTAACAACAGCTTCCAAATGCCTTTGTCATAATATCATACCCCCTGCATGCTCATGATAATCTTGAATTGATGCCACAGACCACCTTCCAAACACATATTATTCAGACCACACAAACCATGTCTCATCTCATTCCCCTTCTATTTTTTGTTACCTTTCAGCTTGGCCACCAAGTGCCGGAACTCCTCGATGGTGTAAGCTTCATCTACCCCTGTGAGAGCAACTGCCCCATCTGTGCCTGATCTGGGCCCGTCCCACAGCTCTCGGTTTGGATCTCTCGGGGGCACAAAAAGTATGGCCTTGTGGGAGGGCAACGTTTTGCCAGGAATGCTCTGCAGCACCAGGATGCTGTCAGGCTCCTGGAACCCACAGAGGTACAGGAAGTTACTGTCCTGGTGGAAAACGTAGGGGATGTCATTGCTCATGTAGTACGTGGGGTTGGACAACAGAATCACTGTGTGGTCCATTCCATCCCAGCCATTGGCTTCTTTCTGGATCAGTGCCATCAGTTTGTGTCGGCGAAGTGCATATTCCACCTGTGACAATCCTGGGGTTACCTCTCCTATAAACACAAAACAAATCAGATCATTGAGAATTTCAAGGCGTATTTTACAAGTCAGTGTCCGATTCCTGCCTACTCCCTGACGCCTTTCATATGCATGACTTCAGCTCCCATCCCTACCAGCACATCCTTGCTCAATCTGCTCCTCCACCACGCAAAGACAGGAATTTATTTTAACAAATCGGATTTTCAATTCTGCATTTCTGTGCAAAAGCAGAAATCACAAAACCTGGCAGGTTAGACAAACATCCCAAACAGATGGATGTTTTCAGAAAGACATGTAAAAAAAAGGGAGAAGGGGCAAGACAAACTGGACTTTGACAGCTGAAAACTGATGGTGTTTAAAGCATCTGGACATTGAACAGAAGATTACTTTCTGAGGCTGAGCACTCACTTCCCCAGATAAAGCTCGAATGCCTGTTCAAATACACGCTAAGTAAACTCCAAAAGTAACTAGTTCTAAAACACAAGGGGCAGACTGAGTGTTAGAGATACTGGGAGATCAGACAGAAACACTGAGAGCTGCAGAGTCATAAGGTTCCAGGCAGAAAGAAATCATGAACTGCAGGCTGGCAGCAGACTTTGATTAAGAGAAGGAATCTTCTCCAGGGCAGAAGTTGCTTTCCTCAATAACTAGCAATTCAGATTTTTCCAAAGTTGAATACTATTTCCTAATGACTCTAACTAAACAAATGATCTCTTGGATGAAAGCACATTTTGAACTGCTCCAGTCAAGAAGACTATGAAGTACAGCAATCAAGACACTTATCAAAACCAGACTGAAGGTGAAAGAACAACGAACAACAGCGTAAGGATGCATTTTTAAAAATGTGAGACCCCTAAACTATGATTCAAATTAACATATGAGCCTTAATCAGTACTTTGGCTAATACCCTATTTTAACATACCTTGCATTTTCATACTGTTGACTTCCTACTTTTGTAATATTTTCTTCCTATTTAGTGTATTACACAGTGACAATTCTAGAATAAAAACTAAAATTTGACTTGTACTGTAAGTGGATTCTTGCATGTGTGGGATGGGAGCTGGAAGTTCTATCCAGAATGTTTTTCCTTGAAAAAGGAGAGTTTAAGAAGATCACATATGTTGTATTTGCATTAAAATTTACACCTTTTCAAAATCATACATACTCAACACCTATTTAGTGTAAAAGGCTTTTTTTTAAGAAAGAAAAAAAACAGATTTGTTTTACTCTGTAGATGTAGAAATGTAAAAGAATACACAAACTTTTAATGCAATCTGACCCCACACTTCTGCAACATTAAGCTGCAAATTTGCTATGCTGCTCTGTATTCCAGTCAGCACAAACTATTACAAACAGTCCAGTGAAGTTTAGAAGCTGCAGTAGGGTGGAACATCGGAATCTATTTGTCCTATGACAGAAAGGCCTGGAAATTCTCTTTGCCTTAAAGACATATGCTTTTTAAAACAATAATTGCAATAAAACAAGGTTGTATTATTTCAAGGAAAACATCACGCCTTTATTCAATGGAAAATGACTATGGGTAGCTAGAATTAATCTCCAGAGTTTCTCCTGCGAGTACTTTTAAAGTGTCAGCCTCATTTGCCGTGAGATGTTAACCAGTGCCCTGAGCAACCTGATCTAATATTGAAGTTAACTCAGCTTTGAGTAGAGGGAAGACCTAATAACTTCCTGAGGTCCCTTCTGACCTGAATTATTCTATATCTAAAAATATAAATGAATATGTGTTCTCTCTGTATACCTATTCATGGAAAAAGAACACAGAACCAAATTTTTTTCCTGGACATATTCTTGAATATATTTACTTGCAATTTTTTTCAGATTTAATAATGGTCATCTCATACCTACATGCTCATTTTCATTAACCTCATAAAACTGCACCACCTCAGCTTCTCTTTAATCACTACCATTTATCTTTATAGTCACAAGTCTCCTTCTTTTCCTCACAGCTCTGCTGAAGGGGGCGTGTTCTTTGGATAAGTGGTGTCCATCGCTCAATAAGTCCCTCCCCAACATCCTTTTCTGAATGACACCTTTATTCTGTGACCCATGAGATCTGAGGTATTCTAACAATTCATGTTGCATAAAGGACTTCCCCTTAATAAAAATTCTCTTCTATTTGCAGGACAATAAACTCCCAAGATGCCACTGTCATGAAAGGTCTGCAGTACTGAAGTCAGTGTCACCAAGTACCCCATGAGAAAAAGGTAAAAGCTAACATTTGAAGCCTATTTCTGGAATCAGTATCATCTCAGACAAGAAAATTGACTACTAAATAGAATTACTGCCTAATGGAGTTAACCATAAACAACTGAAATGCTAGACACCGGTAGGTTGCAGCAAACCAATACTCTGTCATAGACACCTCAGCAAAATAGAGACAAGAAAGAATACCAATGATAAGCTCACCCAGGGACTGAACCTAACCTGGTTTGAGAAGGTGTGGGTGTGTGAAAGGGCTGGGCTGGCCCAAATACCGGTTTGGAATCTTCTTCTGCTGGGCAGGTTGGATGGAAAATCTTCGGAGAGCACATGACTTGCAAACTAGAGGAAAAGAAATGCACCATGTCAAGGAAAAAAACCTTTCCAGTTAGCAAACTGCAGAGTTATACCCCAATTACATGACTCGTAGTAGCATTCATTCACCTTATATGACATAAATATTTCTCCCTAACTTCTCAATTTGTTTGTGTACTATAACAGTTTATGAAACAACGTGCACACAAGCCATCTAATGCTTAAATAGTCAAAAAAAAACAGATTGAAAGAAATTAATGTATGCTGAACCTGACAATCCAGCAAGGAAAAACAGAAAGCTGTTGGTTTCCACATGCCTGACTTCTGCACTTGGTGTTCTCCCTCCCTTTCTTCCCTCAGACACTGCAGTGCTTGAAGCACAGCACCTGTACATCGTCTTTTATTGACTGTCTTCAAAAATACCACTCATAGGGAACAATTATAATTTTCAAGGCCCTTCCATTTTTTTTGACTAAAGATGCCACAAAGAAACCATCAAGTAACACAGGCTCATACAGCAATGCAGGTTTTTTTTACCGAATGAAAGATACTCAAAAGTCCCTGTTTATGTATTTAACTTACTTGGCAGCAGCAGCAGCTAAAACGAAAACAGCTCTTCAAAAGCATACAGTTATGTACCCCCCTGCCAAACCTCACACAGCCAAAGCAGACAAGCTATAAAGAAAATTACAAATGCTCAGTTGGGAGCTGGGGGTGTGCATGATAAGATAAAAATTAAATGTCATTGTCACAAAATCTACCAGGTTTGGAATTGTCATAGCCTTTTGCAGCTGAAGAATTGCTTGTGCTTACATGCAAATCATCAGACACATGGAAGGAGATGGCAATCAAGTTTCCTAACATCTACCAGCCAATATTTTGGAAACCGGTTTTCTTTTTATGTCACTGCCCATGTGCCTACTAGGAAATCCGTGCTGCCATAGCACAGCACTGGATTCTCAGAATAAACTACAATCAGCTCTTCCCTAGCACAAGTGCAACACCAGCAACACAGCTGCCCGCCTTTCAGGGAGCTGAGGCTCATGGACTGAGAGCAAGACATACAGACATGGAATTTCTGTGGGAGGTGGTTATGATTTGCCACTAATTGAAGGCTACTTATGCATGACACTGGATAGCCATAACATAAAGCATTTACTCTGTGACGATTTACTAGAGTAACAGCCTGAAGACCCAGGCAGCAGGATATAATTACAGCTTTATAAAAGAGAGTTTTCACTGTTTCTCTCCACCGGCTCTGAAGTCATAGAATGGTTGGGTTGGAAAAAAAAAAAGCCTATACAGTTCCAATCCCCCTGCCATGGGCATGGACACCTCCCACCAGACCAAGCTGCTCAAGGCTCCATCCAACCCGGCCTTGAACGCTTCCAGGGATGGGTCATCCACAGCTTCCCTCGGCAACCTGTGCCAGTGCCTCACCACCCTCACATAGACACAACAGGGCAGTTTGCAGCCAGACAGAACAACACAGCAGGCGCGAAATAAAGCGCTATTTTGGAGACAGCGTGGAGCTTTCCACATCGTTGCTTTATTTATCCAGTAACGAGCCGCTCCTCTCCCGGATCCGGTCGTGAATGCGGTTGAACCACCGCCGCTTGGAGCCACTTTCCTGGTGCTGCCAGGGGGGCGAAGGAAAGGCTCCAAGTGGCGGCAGCGCTCAGCGTGCCCTGGGGATGCGACCCTGGGCAGGCAAGAGCCGGCAAGGGGAGGGCGTCTGTGGGTGAGAGAAGGAGTCTCTAACCTGAGCAGCCCCTCCCCGCCGCGAAAAGCCTCAGCCCCGGAAGGTGCCACATGTCCCCAGCCTTCACGAACTGCGCGCTGACGCCATCACCCCGCGCGGGCGACAGCACCTCACTTTCCCCTCCCCACGCCAATCAGTAACACCCCTCGCATCTCCCTCCCGCCCCTCAGCCAGTCAGCGACCAAGAACCACAGCCTCCAGCCGAATCAACGTTGCCCCGCC
>JAUMJL010002332.1:0-26824 GCA_033558185.1 Dromococcyx pavoninus | reverse complement strand
CCCGTCTCCTCCCATCCTGCCTCGCGCCCCGCCCCTCGCAGCCGTTCCCAGCCCCGCCCTTTCCCATCGTGCCCCGCGCCTCCGCACTCGCCTGCCCCTTCCCATCGTGCCCCGCGGTCCCGCGCTCACCCCGCCCCTTCCCACCGCGCCCCGCGCCGCTCGCCCCGGCGCCCAAGATGGCGGACACAATGAGGGGGAGCCGCCTCTCTGCAGTCTGAGCGGGCCCAACCGAGCCCGAGGGCGTCGCCCGCCCCGCCGCCCTTCCCCACTCTCCGCCGCCCCGTCGAGCTCCTCCCGCTCGCTCCCGCCGGAGCCCCGGCCGGCTCCCCATCGAGCCCCGCCGCCGCTCTCTGGGCGGCGCGGCCCGGCGGGATGAAGCTGACGGATAACGTTCTGCGGAGCTTCCGCGTGGCCAAGGTGTTCCGCGAGAACTCGGACAAGATCAACTGCTTCGACTTCAGCCCCAACGGCGAGACCGTCATCTCCAGCAGCGACGACGATTCCATCGTTCTCTATGACTGCCAGGAGGGCAAGTGAGTGGCGGGGACCTGGGCCAGAGCGGAGGATGGCTGCCGAGGGGAGTGGGGTGCCGGGGCGGGTGTCGGGGTTGAGGGTACCGCGGTGGTGAGGTGAGATTCTGGGGGTGGGGAGGCGGGGCGGGACACCGAGGCGGTGAGGGGAGAACTGGGGCAGTTGAGGGGGACGGGTAGGGAGGGAGGTGCCAGGAACGGTTGGGTTATCGGGGCGGTGAGGAGGGTGAGGGGATGGGGGAGTGAGGTGTTGGGGCTGAGGGGTTATTGGGGCTGTGAGAGGGGCTGCTGGGGGGAGGGTGTACTGGGGTGGTGAGGGGGCTGCCGGGGTTGGGGATACCGGGGTCGGGGGTACCGGAGTCACGAGGGAGAGTTGGGGTGTGGGGTGAAAGTGCTGTTGAGGAGGGAGCTGTGCCAGTTGAGGGGCTGGAGTGCTGGGGCTGGGGGAGTTACTGGGGCTGTAAGGGGGGGTTCCCGGGGGTGCCCAGGCGGTGAAGGGGGGGTGACACTGAAGGTAGGGTGCCAGGGTGGTGAAGGGGGGACTGCTGGTACTGTGATAGGGGGTGCCAGGGTGGTGAGGGGGGCCGGGGTGGCTGCTGCCCACTCATTGTTTAGGGAGAAGCTGTGTCAGTGTCTTGCTGCAGGCTTTAGTTTTGGTTTTGTTGTTTTTTAGTGTTGACTTGTAAGTGCAACCATATCATCTAATGTAGGGTGTGTGGTTATAAGCAGTGACAGAGGGGCTCAGGGCTGGGAGCAGTGTGGTTTTGGCTGCAGTGTGGCTGTCTCTGCTTGTTAGCTCTGATCTCTGGCTGTGGTCATTTCCCAAGTGCAACAGAGTTCATTGCTGTGAGAACGAAATAGTTGTTAAGCTTGAGGAGCTGAGTCTGGTCATATTTCCAGGCCTTAGGATTGTTAGAGATACGCAAACTGACTTCTCGGGCTCCTCTGGGCTTAAGTCTTGCTGATTAAAATAGAAGTTATTTCTATCAGCAGTGTACAAACATGTCATTTGAAACAACCTTATTTGAGTGTAACTTGGATAAATGGTGAAGATCTGTGATGTTGAGGAGTGGGTTCACTATAACTTCTAAAAACTCGATGGTGTTTTCCTTAAAACCTAGTTCCTAATGTCTGGGACTGTTGCAGGTAAAGGTGGTCCTTTGCTTTAGATCCTTTTTTATAGTTGGCTTTTTTACTTATAAGGCACAATTAAAATAGATGTGTGATTTGCATGCGTCTTCAAACATTGTTTTAATTTATATTTGCTCAATCAAGGTGTTTATTGATTTCTGTTACTTAACAGTAATGAGTTAAGGTGTATTTGTTTTTCACTGAACAGAGTTGTCCATTTCTGTCTTGTTTTATGAATCACACAATGTTTGTCCTGTATTATGGGTAGATTCACAGAAATTTTCACAGCACGTGGGATTTGGTGCTCCTATTCAGGGGATAAAAATGTACAAATAAGACCACCAGTAACACTTGGTGTTGATGAATAGAATCAAAAGGCCTTTGTATTGTCTGAGAGTTGGAATAGGTTGAGGCAAATGACATCATTCTTCCATTAAAATCTTTCTTAGTTGGTGCTGGTATGGATTTGACTGTTTTAAATTCATGATTTTCATGTGCATCTTGGTGTAGAGATATAATTTTGAGGTAATCTTTTTCTAAAGTCAAGAGTAGAGAACTTTACAAACGTATAGAAAGTGAAAGAAAAAAACAGTATATATTGTAGGAAGGAGAATATAAAGGATAGGGTAATGCAGGAATGAGTGTTGTGTGTACTTTTTAGTAGACCAGATATTCCTAATCTCTTTTTTCAAACAGACCAAGACATCACACCTGCTGTGTTTGAAGCATTGCACCCTGCATAGTCTCATAATTTCGTAGACCTTATTTTATATGTTATTTTACACTTCTATTTAGTTTTTCTTGCTTTACGCATTGAAGTTGTTGGTGTTCCCCATCTGATAGAGTGAACTCTTGTTTGAAATTATTAATTTAAGTACGAACCATTAGCTTGATATATATGGTGTTTGCCACGGAGTGTGTTCTAGGTCATAGAATCAGTCGTGGAATCATAGAATGCCAAGTTGGAAGGGACCTCAAGGATCGTCTAATTCAACCAGTTTAGGTGATACATGATTTAAATGAGATGGCACAGCACCTTGCTGAGCTGAGTCTTGCAAATGTCCAGTGTTGAGGAATCCACTACTTCCCTAGGGAGATAATTCCAATGTTTAACTGTTCTCAAGGTGAAAAATTTCCCTTTGGAATCCAATCGGAATATCCCCAGGGGCAGCAGTAGACAGGCTGGATGATGTTAATGCCGATGGCACTGTTTGCCTTTGCGGTGATGCAGCCCCCCTGCTCAGGCCACTCTTCCATCTCAGGATAAGCCCTGTGTGATTTGAGGGAAAACTCCCATTGTGCCCTTGTCTTGGGTGCAAGGGCATTGAGGTGGGATGAGCAGGTTCTCCCTTACTGCTCCAGGAACTCCGGCTGCCTGGCAAGGGCAATGAGCTGGGACAAGCGGGCACTCCCTGACTGCCCCAGGAACTCTGGCTGCCTGGATCGTAGCCTGATCTGGACAGTACCAGAACTGTACAGTCTGGAAAGTACTGGAAGTGTACAGCTGGTAGAAAATACCAGAATTGCCTAATGCAAATCATGGCCAGAATGGAAAAATACTGGCCAAAGATCTGATGATCCTATAAATAGCGGTCCAAAGTGAGACCCTTTGAACTCTCTGGGACCTCAGCGGGCTGTGACCCAGCATCTCCTCCTGAGCTGGGACACCTCTCAGGGTTCCTTTTGCAAGGATTCAAAGTGTCCACTAATAAATACTGACAGAGGAGTGGTCAGACTTTTTGAGATTCAGTGATTGCCCATTGACAAATGCTGATGCATTAAGAGTGAGTAATTCACATTCACTAGACTTGGGGAAAAGGGCAATTTGGATCCTAGGCTCCCCTCTCCGTGTCAGTGTGTCTCTGTTTGTGTGTCTGTGTGTGATTTGATTTGGGAAACCCTGCAGTAAATCTCCTGTGAACCGTGCCATTCTGGAATATTTAACTAAGTTGCTGTTTTGATTGTAGCAAATTCTGTTGAATCATTTTGTCAATTTGACTGATGATTAAGTGCTGTTATGGATTACACAGCCTAATCTTGTGATCTACCTACCTCAAAACTATTAATAAATCCTAAATTGCTGCTAAATCAAAGCCATGTAAAAATCTATTCAGGACACACTGGCATTGTTAGCAGGATCCTACATCAGGATTTGCAACACTCTTCCTCTGTCAAACTTGTAGAGAGTGGTTCGATGGTTTGGGGGACATTTGGTGGTTTCATCCCTGTCTCCACCTAGTCCTGATGGATGCTTTGCAGTCCGAGAGTTTGCTTTAATGAAGTTAAATGTGGATCGATGGTCATCTACTGCAGCACTACCGGGTGGTGAGAGTAGTTTCATCAAGGTAACCCCTTGTGTCAGTTTCTAGAAGTGTCAGGACAGTTTAAACAGCAACGTGTAGCCTAAAGCTGATGGGACAAGATTATCTCTGTGAAATACAGCTTCTCTTAACCTGTGTATTCTGAGCATAGGCAACAAATTGTCCTGCTTTTTCATAAGCATCCAATAATTTTGGACTTGAGATTCCACTTCTGTTTCAAAATGTGTAAACAACTAAATGGTGGTTATTTTTAACCCATCGTGCATCTCCAAATACCTCCACAGTAGGTTGCTCAAAAACATAACCAAGAGGCTTACCTGTGTCTGTTGGGGCTTAAGAATGAACGCTACAAACTTTTAGAACACAGTTATGTATTGTGATGTACAACAGTCCTTGAGACTGGAAATGGGACCTCGTGGCTGGTATTTGTAATCCTGGTGTGCTAGAATGGTGGTCTGGCAAAGGTTTAGCTTGTATTTTAGTGTGAATAAATTGTATATTATTTATATAGATATTATATTTTTATAAGTATATATTACAGGTAAGCTTGGGTTTTGATTATGGTTTTACCTGCAGTAGTAGTGAGTCAAACCAAGGCGCAGATATTATTACAAACCTGGCTTGTGTTTTGTTTCATCTTTACAGCAAGTGGGCTGGACAGATTAACCTTAAACTTGGAAGTATGTTTGGTGATTGTGATTGGTTTAAAAAAAATAAGTAAAACTTAGTTTTCTATTTGTGCTTTTAATAAGTCGATTGGGAACAGGCAGTTGGTCTTCTGTGAAGTGAGATGCTTCTGGTTTTATCAGCTTCCATGAAAACTTCACCTTTCTTAAAATACAGAGTTGCTTTCTTTCCTTCTTTCTGGCAAAAGTGCCTTTGTCCATCTGTTGCTCTTCATTGTCTATGTGTATGTTCTTTGGTGTGTATTTATTCTGAATAGTTCTTCTGCACTTTAAACTTCTAGATAAGGAACAGCTAGACAGGGTGTGAGAGGATTAATGTGTGTTGAAGTTGGTGAGGGTTTTGTCTGACTGGTTTTTTTTTTCCACTGTGGTCAACAGCACAGCTGAGGTAACTACAGAGCGTGGCATGAGGAAGTGTAATAGGCATAATGTTAAAGAGTTTTGGTGTCTAAATTTGTACATTTGATGAGGCGTTTTCAGTTTGTAGCATGTTTGTATCTCAAGTGACTTAAAAATCTACAGGAGGAACTGAGGAAGAATCTGTTGAGATTTGGTCTAAGTGATATGGGTACTATATGGGTTTTAATTACACTTCCTGGATTGGCTTTCAGTTAATGGAAGCTTGTTGGGGCAAGTTTGTTTGAAGTCAAAGTGTAAGAGTTAATCTTTAAGAATGAATATCTAGTTTTGTTCTGGTGTGAGAAGTCTCCAGCTCCTGCTCTTGTCTGGGTGTGTCCACTTGAAGCTAATGAAAACAAGGAAAAACTTGAGCTCTTAGAAGTACCTTGTCTGAGAGGGTAGTCTGATGAACTTTTATTTTGGCAGCCCTTTTGGTTTAATCCACTCCTGCTGTTTGTTTCCATTCCCATGCTGTGGTCTTTGGTTTGTGTTGGTAAAATATCTTGTGGGCCTGTGTAATAATTGGAGTTATGAATTTCTGAATTAAAAATTACTCCTGGAAGAGATTGCATTATTTCTGGTGTTGATTGGTGTACCCCTGTTGGTTGACTGTCCAGCTGTGAAACCTCTGTGTTACTTCAGTTGAGGAAGAAAGGGGAAGGAGAGTGGTGTGGAGACCTTGCACTGTTTAAACAGGCACTGCTGCTGCAAGATATGCTTATTAACCAACTGCTTCTATGTTTAATTTTGTGGCTTAAATTTCTAGTACTGCAGCACATCACTTGCTTACCAGACCCCTGAAAATCCAGTTCTATGTGTTGCCTTCACACTCACTAGAATGTTTTTAATTCTGTAGCAAAATATTACATTTGGATTTTGTGCTTTAATTAAAATTGAATATAATTCTCCAGTAGTTTGAGAGTCCCTGTGTTACCATTGCTGTTACAGTCTGCTGGTATATATACGTGTTTGTGGTAATTTGTGAGAAGCCCTGTGATGAATGAGATGCCCTCCTTTAGGTTTTGAAGTGACAAAGAATAAAAATACAGATTTTTCTTGGTCTTAAATAAGCAGCAGATGAATTAGAGGTTTGGATGGGCAAGGGAATGATGAGGCAGTGCTGCTTGACATTAAGGGCTCATTATTCCAGCTCCTTGTATTCTTTTTACAGTAGGCATAATGGAAACAATTTTTGTAGGAGACAAGTAAGTGCATTTTGCAAGTGTTGCAGGGAACTCAAGTGTAGGGATGGTCATGGAGAAAGCTGGTTTGAAAATCAAACACAAGCTTTTCTTTCTTCATATAGAAACATCTGACTACTCAAAACGATCTTGTAATATCTCAGTGAAACAGGCCTTGTTGATGTGGTGAGTTTTGGTTTGAGCATTTTGTTACAGTGAGTGCAGTTATTTCTGCTTCTTTCTGACAGACCAAAGAGAACACTTTACAGTAAGAAGTATGGGGTGGACCTCATCAGGTACACACATGCTGCCAACACTGTCGTCTACAGCTCCAACAAAATAGATGGTAAGTGATCCACTGGAGTTGAGCATAGTTAGTCTCCTTACACTTAAACTACATGCCTGGATACATCGCTCCACAGAGCTGGGGAAAAAATTATAGCAACTTTTCAGTGATAAACTAGCTGTCAGAGGCAGGGTAATTAATGTTCAACTGTAATGCACAACTCAGTGATACTCCCTGAGGATGCTGGCATGAGTTTGTCCATTGCTGCGATAACTAAGAGGTTAAAGATTGTTAGTGTGGTAAAAGTTTGGTTCTTGATTCTGCTGTTTGCTTTGTGGTTTGATACCAGTGCTATCAGTCAGTCTCCATACCTTAGTTTCTTACACATGAAAGTGCTCATTTTGTCTCAGTTTTGTTAGTGTCTGAAAACTTTCCACTAAACAAGTCTCTTAGCGCTTTATAAATGGATTTTTAAGACTGTATTTAGCATTTTAGATGCTAGGTTACTTAAGGAATTTAAGAGAATCAATTTAGAGCAAGTGGAAGTTAAGACTTAGGAAGTCAGGTTAAACTAGAACAAGTTGGGCCTGAAACAAGAGGAGCAAGGAATTTTCCGACAGAATTGGATTTAATGGTGTAAAAGGATTAAAAGCGTGACAAGAAGCACTTGCCTTTTTAGTCTGTTTCACAGCCTACTTACTGTTTTTTATGAAGTTATCACTTTGTTATGTCACATTTCTGACTTGACTGTTATTTATTTTACAATTCATTAACAATTAATTTAATGAACCATTTTTAATGCCGTTTTGAGTTATGAAGTTTTGTTTATAAGCTCTGGTAAGCTTTTGAGGAACCAACATGTAAGAGACTTCATCCTGTTATGATAAATACTTAATTAGAAGAAGAGTGTCAAAGTATTTGCTGCTGTTAAACACCGTAAGCCTAATAAAACTAGCACTGTGTTCTGAAGGGGTCCAGATGCTCTGTAGTCCCTAACGTATGCAATCCTAGGCAAGGTGCATTGTATTTAACCTGTTAATGGAGTTATTGGGAGGGAAAATTAACTCAAGAATGCATTATGGGAGGGCTGGTGCTTGTTCCCAAATATTTTGTTTGTTGGAGTTGCTACTGGTCCACTTCTGAAGATTTCCTCACGCCTAGTTCCTCTTGCCTGATTCCAGGCTGAGGTAGTAGTTTGTACAGTTTGAGGGTCTATGATACCACCCGGTACAGGAGATAACTGTACAGGCCACTGCCTTGCCTGGGACAGAGTGCTGCCAACAGAAGGATCACAAAGCATCACAGTTCCTCAGTGCTTCTTTAGCAAAGGAAGATGAAATTCCTCATGGATACTTCAGAATTCAGGTAACGGCAGTTCTTGCAGGAAAAACTATAGAAGTGTCTTAACAGCATGCTTGAAATATCTCAGTTTTAGCCATGATGGGATGTGATGCTGATGTTAAGCATTTAAGTTTTAGATGGTTACCTGAGGTCACTTAGAGCCTTTCAGAATGGTGTGTCACCAGCATCATGTTTCCAGCTTGATCAGTCATGGCTTAACATTCTCATGGAATGCTGGCGGATGATCCAGAACTCTGATCTCAGCTTGGTCTGAAATCTCAGGCAAAAGTAGTAGCTTGATCATTTTCTCACAGAAACTGTATTTTACTAAATGAGCATTTCAAAAACTGCAACCCTTATGACAGTTAAAATGCTTTGTGTATATTGCATCCTGTTGGTTCTTGTCCTTTGAGTCAAAAGCAAAAATACCCCTTTCCCTCTATTTGCCTCTGGAGCCACAGCAGGACTTGTTGTTACAGCAGTACAGAGTATCTTTGCCCTGGATAGTGCAGGTGCAGAATGCCACTTCCTCCAGCAATAGCTTAAACCAGTGTCCTCTGACTGGTGTGGGAAGGGATTTTGCTGATGCTGCTTTTCCATACCAGAGGTTTAACTTGTGCTTTTCACATTTCATTGCTCGGATGGATCTGCACATAAAAATTAAAAAGTGGCTTCTATGCTTAAATACTTGTTTCCCCTTACAAGGATTTCTTTTAATCTTGGGAGAAAGTCTTAACAGCTTCTTCCAAAATTCTGAGCTACTCTTGGTATGTTCTTGCACGCTCAGAATAAAATTGTCACTTGAGAAATATTGTGATGCTTCTCTCATTCATTCAATATATTTTAAAGATGGCTTTAATTGGACTAAGATATAAATTACGACTCTGTCCTCTTCTCAAGGCCTAACTGCTCAAAGTGCAGAGAATGTATGAAGCTGTTGATGGTCAGATTAAAAAAAAGAGGTTTGCTACTTTTTAAGGGTCTTGTCTTGGCTTTGAAGTTCGTATTTTTATCTCCTCTGTGGCTAAATGCTAGAATGTGCACATTTCCTATGCTTACTGTGTAGTTTGAAACTTATTTGCTGGGTGAATACATAGGTGAGACAGCAAGATTCATGCTGTATGGCAAAAAAAAAGGTGGTAGTTTCAACTTCGTAAATTTGATACTCAGTTTTGGGAGAATGAAGGAATAAAACCTACTGGTGCTTAAATTTTAGCAGCTTTGAAATTAACTGGCGTAAATCATGACAGTTTATATGTAATATGTGATCAGATTGTGGGAGGTACCCTTCCTGGTCCTACATCTCCACTTCTGCCTTGGAAATGAAGTTGGTTTATGTCTGTTCCCAACTTGATTCTTTGTTTCAAAGAACCAGTTGAAATCAAATAACCATTATTGCTCACTGTGGGCAAGGTTGGTGGTGTTGTGGGGAACAAGTTTACTATGTGACCGCTTTTAGATAAGGTTTGGTTGGTGGTATAATAAAGTTTCTGGGTTGTTTATGGTTTCAGATACAATCCGATACCTCTCCCTGCATGACAACAAATACATTCGGTATTTCCCGGGGCACACAAAAAGGTAAGGTGTGGCTTGGAGACAGAAATTATGGTTGTAATGAGCTTGAGTTACGTTATGCTGAATTCACTCTGGTTTTTGCTTTGTAGAACTGTTCATGGCATTTATGTGCTTGTACATGAGTGTGGGGGTAGATGTTGCTCCCTTGGTTTGTGTTTCTCTGATGCATGTGGTGTTCTGTGTTGCAGAGTGGTTGCTCTTTCAATGTCTCCAGTGGATGACACTTTTATTTCTGGATCCCTTGATAAAACTATTCGACTTTGGGATCTCCGCTCTCCAAATTGCCAGGTAGAATATCAAATTCACTTGTATAGTGTGTTGCATCTTCAGTTAGAAGGATGAGAAATGAATGTGTGCTCGTTATAAAACAGAAATTCTGCCAGCAATGTATGCTGCTGACTTATTGTTGACACCTTCCTGGAATGCTGAAGGTGCCTTGATAACAAATCTCTGAAATGTGTTGCATTGTGTAACACCACTCACTTTCACCCGTGTCTCTGCTGAAGTGGTGCTGCAAAGAGCAAAAAATAACACCTAGAGCTGATGAAACAAGAGAAGAGCTGGGTGTCATCAGTTTTTTCATCAGGCTGCTACACCATGCAGAGAATATTTTCCTTTAGCCAGCATCTCTCCTGGTTTGGGAATGACAGCAGAAGGGGTGTTGAGAGATGTGTTTTATCTGAGTAATTATTGTGTGTGTGTGTGTGTGTTTAGAAGTGGTGCCTTGATGCAGTTAAATTTTATGCAGGAACTGATGATCTAAAGTAACACAGCATGCCCCCTCCTTGCATCACCTCTGTTTCAGACCTGTTTGTGAGCAGATTTGACTTTCTAGGGAGACAAAACCCTAGTTTGTTTTATTTATGTGTTTTATTCCAGTAGTTTACTTTTTTACTGGAAGCAGGGGGCTGAGAAAAGTACCAGAACTGTCAGCAGGGAAAGAAGAAGGAGGAGTAGAATCCCCACCTTTTATTTGTCTCTATATGGACACAGTGATGTCCCGTCATGTTTTCCCATCTCACTGGGACCATTTTGCTTGTGAGATGGGGCTATTTACTTATTCCACATGATGGAACTGTAAATGCACAAGGAAGGAGAGGTTACGTTTCTTACAAAATGGTTTTATCTGTCTTGAAGCCAAGCTTTTTCTGACAAGAAGTCTTAATTTTGCCTCTCTCTGGGAGTGTGCCTTTAATGCTATGGTGTACATTTCCCTTGGGATGAATCTCAAAGTTGCTACAGATGAAACGGAGTTGTAAATTAAGTAGCAGTTTTGTGATTTATGCCACTGCCTGATGTTAGAGTAGTAAAACTAGGACTTGAAACTGGAAACTGCATCCATCAGTTTTGGGAAATGGGTTGGGGAAGAGTTACTTGTCGTTTTCAATCTACCCATGAGATGGCAGCTGTAGTGCCCAATTTCCTGTTATCAGGAAACCAGAGTTGTTCCACTTGCAAGAGCCCTGAGTATTGGCTGCTGTACTGCCTGGCCTTCAGGCATCACAGGGAAAGCTGACCTAAATCAGAAAGAGAGAAGCAGTAAAGTCTCTGGGCTTCTCTGGAGAAGAATGGTATTTCAGAAATGCAGAAACTCCTTAGCTGTATTGTTGTCTTCATCAGAGATGTGTTCTTATTCATGTGCGTACAATTACATAAAGATATTTGGCTAACACACGCAGTCCTGCCAATCAGGATGCAGAAAATTGTGTATCCTGTTGGCTTTTACCAAATTTTCTCAAGACTTTTCTACTATGGGAATTAAAGAAAAGTTAATGTTAAAAATAAACTTTGATAGTAGTCTGTCAGTTTTGATTTGTTGGCTTAGAGAAGGCATGAATTCTCATTAAACAGGCTTGGACAGTTCAGCAGTAGTGTTTGCTGAAGCTATTTCTACTTGCTTTCAAGATATGTTATTTTTCCCCTCCTTCACTACAGAAATGAGTAGGGAATTGCTATCGTTCCCAGTGTTTTGTGGAGCTGTTTGGTGTGGTTGTTAATACAGCCACATCATCCTCCCTTCTCTGGGTACTTTTTGAGTGGATGGTGTCTTCAATGAGGTCTTGTTTTGGTCTAACGTAAACTTTGTCATTGCAGTAAACTGGAAGCTCTGTATTATGACTGAAGTAGTCAGTGTTGCTTTTGAGAAGCTGAGTTCTGAACCTTTGTAAAACCTCAGTGTTTAAAAGTGAGGTTCAGTTGTCCTGCCCGTAGGCTGCTGTCCTGCTCGCAGTGGGGTGGCAGAAATGTGAGCATCGGTTTCACGAAACAATTTGAACTTTTATTTTCTAGGGTTTAATGCATCTTCAGGGGAAGCCCGTGTGTTCTTTTGACCCAGAAGGGTTGATTTTTGCTGCTGGAGTCAATTCTGAAATGGTGAAGCTTTATGATCTCCGTTCTTTTGACAAGGTGAGCTACCCCAACTTCCCTTCTTACACTTTTTATCTTGCAAGAAGTAGTCTAAACTCAGTACTCAGAGGCTGGATTTCTGTACTCCTGCTTACAGTCTGAGGCGCCTACTTGGCCCTTAGAGTTTTTTGATAAGTACAGATCTCAGAGGTGTACATACTGTCACCAAATCCTGAAATCCACTCTTGAACTGTTGTTAAAGTTTACTCCTGCTGACTCTTTAACCTTTTTCATTTGAAGGGGCCATTTGCTACGTTTAAGATGCTGTACGATCGAACGTGTGAGTGGACAGGCCTCAAGTTCAGTAACGATGGCAAACTCATCCTCATATCAACTAATGGAGGCTTCATCCGACTCATTGATGCCTTTAAAGGAGCTGTTCTACATACGTTTGGGGTGAGCATGTTGCCTGCTTGGAAGGTGGTAGTGGTTTTGGGAGCAGGTGCTCTTTGGTTGTGAGGTGACTCTGAACACTCTCTGTACTACGTATTCTCCTCTTTTGTGCCATAGGGTTATAACAATAGTAAGGCTGTCACTCTGGAGGCATCTTTCACACCAGACTCCCAGTTCATCATGATAGGTAAGATGATTCTTCTTGGAAAGAATTGCAGTGCTCTAAAATTAGGTGCATTACGTAGGACTAAAGCAGTGTCTGTTAGGAAGCAAAGTGTATTTAATTAATGCAATGCAGCTGCCAGCTTTCCTTGTGTTGACAGTTTTCTGGCTTGTTAGTTTACTCAGCATTTTCTAGACTGAAATGTAAATGAGCCTGCAAGAAGACCTTTGTTTTAATGGCTTTAAACTGGAAGGGGGAAGATTCAGATTAGACATTAGGAAGAAATTCTTTACAATAAGGGTGGTGAGACACTGGCAGAGGTTTCCCAGGGAAGCTGTGGATGCCCATTCCCTGGAGGTGTTCAAGGCCAAGTTGGATGGAGTCTTGAGCAGCCTGGTCCGGTGGGAGGTGTCACTGCCTGTGGCAGGGGTTTGGAACTGGATGGGCTTTGACATCCCTTCCAAACCAAACCATTCTATGATGATTCTGTGATTTTTCTTTTTCCCTTCACACATGAATGATATTCCAAAAAAAAAAGATAAAAAAACAGCAAACCCTTGCGACTCCTGTGAAGCCTGGTGCTGCAGGTCAGGCACACCAAGGTCAACACTTAGTCACTCTGCAACACTGCTGCCCAACAGCACCTGTGAACACAAGTTAGATGCATCTGTGTGGTGCTGCCCTCTGTTAGGACTTGTATGTCAAGTATGTTTAACTTTGTGGTAATTGCTATCCAGCTCCTCATTTTTCCTGGATGAGTGATGGTCTTGGCAAAACTTCCTTTTTTTTTTGTTCTGGCTGAGAACTTCCTGATAGCAGAGAAGGTGGGGAAGGGCTCTTTGTTTAATCTGTCTTTGGAGAGCACTTAATTGCACATATTTAGCTTCCTGTTGTGACCTTCCAAATGAAAACTGTAGTGAAAAAAAATCCAAAACACTTAATTCTGTCGGGTTTTACATAAGGTTAAGTTGTAACTTTCTTCTTAATTATAGCCTTAAAAGGCTATACATATAAATACAGAAGCAGAGTTTTCAAAATGCCATTTTAAAGTGAAAAACCTGTCCTGTTGCAGCAGTGTAGAGAGTTGATATCTCCAGTGATGCTTCTGGTATTTGGCCCTGTGCATTGGGATCTGGGTACCTTCAAGGGTAAAGCCTTTGATTTGATTTGTCCCTACCAGGTGAAGTATTTATCTCCTCCTGAGTCTGAACTGAGAACTTGTGAGGGCAGTGTCTCTTAGACCCAGCTTTTGGCCTCTCACACATGGGTGCAAGTTGGCAAGGCTCTTTCCTCCTGAGCTGCTCTCCTGTTCTACTGGGTGACAGTAGTTGTTAAACTCTCTGCCACAATAGCGCTGTCTGGTGTTGCATAGTTGAATCTCTGCAGTTTCTGGGTGTGCACACCCTGGTGATGTTCTGTAAATGCCCTGGTGGTGCTTTGAGAATGTTAAAGATTAAGCTATGAAGATGAGGCATGCTTTTTGCTGCAGGTCTCTGGCAGAAACGGTTACGTTCTTTTCTCTGATGGCCTCTCCAGTGTATCTTGCATATCTTGTTTTACATTTCTGCCTGCAGGTTCAGAGGATGGGAAGATTCATGTTTGGAACGGGGAAAGTGGGATGAAGGTGGCTGTGCTGGATGGGAAACACACAGGTCCTATAACCTGTCTGCAGTTCAATCCAAAATTCATGACTTTTGCCAGCGCATGTTCTAATATGGTAAGGAAAGTGTTTTAAGTTTCTCCTGGCTCAATGAGATGCTGACCCTTTTAGAAATGTATCGGAAGGCTCAGTTCCACTGTTGGGTGTTTCTTTGGGCTCTGGTTAGACCTGGGTCCCTGTCTGTCCCACCTGGTGTGTGCCTTACCTGGCAGGCAGATGTGTTGGGGCAGCACACCTGGCGAGCCAGTATTGGAACACTCATGTGAAAGCAGAGCAGTGACTGAATGCACACACAGAAGTGTGAGTTCTTTAGGTCACTGTACACAGCTGGTATTTTCCACTTGTTTAAGACTGGCTTGCTCCGAAGAACGTGCAATGCAAACTAAACCAGTGTAAGCCAGGGTTGTGAAACCTTAAACCATTGGGAGGGCATTGCTGCCTCTTGGACAGTCTCGGCTGTGTGCTTGTAGAAGGTAGCAGTGATCAGCTCCTGCAGTGTGTCATAGGAGAGATTTGTGTCTTGCTCTGTAAAAGATGTTCTTTCTTTCCTCTTTTGTAGGCATTCTGGTTGCCAACTATTGACGACTAATTTCTACACAGCAGCTGCTGCCAGATGACTTCCATGCTGCTAAAAGCAGCACGTAATTGCAAGCATAGTATTGGAATTGCCTCTGTCTCCTAGACTGTGTTCCTTGTTCCTGCATATGTTTCCATATGTCTTACCTTTCTTTGCTGCATTCCTTTGCGAGGACTCCTCCACTGGGCCTCCGAGCGTGTTCAGAAGCAGCATGTGACATGTTCTTACCTTCCAATCCGTGCCCAGCAGCCTTCTGCTGAAGTTGGAATTGACACAGTATTATTTCTTAGAGCAATGAAGTCTGTTTGATTTACAAAAAGTCCGTGGCATTTTTTTAAGCTGTAATTGTGTTATCCTTTTTCAAGTGCACGAGGCTATTGATGTTCCAAGGAAGCTCTTGCAGTTCCTTCCCCTAAGTGCATGTTTTTCACACCTGGGATCTCTCTGGTTTCACTGCAGTCTACTGGTGCAAAGTTACTTCTGTGCCAAATGCCAACACTGACAGTTTCCAACTTAAACAGCAGATGCTGGATTCTCTTGCAGTGGAACACGTGCCAGAAGAGTAGGTGACTGTAAATAAACCTGATACGCCCTGTCACCTTTTTTTTTGGCAATTCAGCGTGCAGCAAACCATACAGGTTTTTCCCACTGGCAGAGCTTGCTGAAGCCTCCTTGCTGCTTGCTGCGCCAGCATCCCAGAGGGCACAGACAGTACTGATGAGGTGCGGTCAGTGTCCCAAGCAATAGAGGAGTCAAACAGGAAGATGGGAGAAGTCAAACTGAGACTGAAAGCACAGTCAGCCTATGTATCTTCCTCATGTATCATCTTGGCTGATTTTACTTGTAAATATTGGGGGGGGAGGGCAGTGGGAACGGGCCATATTTTTTTACTTTTAGATATTAAAAGAATATGATTTGGGCCAGTGTTGTGGAGTGTCTAGGCTGTTTACCTTCACCGATGCAGTTTTCCCCTCCTGGTTTGTAAATAAGCTCCATTAAATTCTCCCCACACCAGGTTTAGACTTGTATCCCTTTGTAGGTAAAACTGATATGCAGTTAGTTCATCATGCATTTTGTTACAGGTTTTCAGCGATAGCTCTGAAAGAGCGACGCTTCCTTTGTCGGATGATGTCTTCAGGATTGAATTTTAAAGATCTTACATGTGACTGTGCTGACTCTGATTCGCTGTGGCCCAGCTCCTAGGAACGCCCCTGCAAAGAGATGGGCGGGACGTGCTTTCCTGCTCCAGAGGGGCTTGTGGGCGAATGGCACAGCAAGGCTGGTGAGCTGGTCTTCAAGCCTGGTTCCAGTTTCTCTTTGGTGAAATGCTGCATTGATAAATGCATCCACCAGCGGGCTGGGATGGGCTCAGCATAAATGTTGTGTTCTTTGTATTCTTGCCTTTCCAGACATGTGGTTTACTGTGCTGGGTCACAGCTTAGAAAGTTGATTCTCTCAGTCATGTGTGCTCCTCCTCTTCCGCATGTAAAACGCTGGTGAGGTGACAAGCACAGCAGTGACCCTGCTCTCTCTGCTCTCGAGTGCCAGTTCATATTGGAGAGCCATGCTCAAAATGTTTTACCTTAAAACAGTTGTCGATGTTCCCATATTACAGCAAAGTTCTCAGCTGTGGAGCCCTGTGTGTAATTCAGAGCATGCCTCCCTGGAAAAGTCGGTTGGTTTGTAGAGTGGTTGCTTCTGGTTTGCTTTTCCTTGCCTTTTTGTTTCCCACAGTGGCTGTCCAGCGGAACTGAGCTGGGCGTGAGGAATGAGCATTTCTCCAGTTCTGGTTCCTGTAACGTAGCAGCGTGTGCTGGGCTGCAGTGGTTTTGCCTGTGACAGTCGGCAGGAGGACTGCCTGAGCCACTGATGCTTGGATCGATGCTGGGGTTGGAGTTTCTCCTTAGGCTGTGACTTGCCTCTGCTGATGCTACTGTGCAGGTTGAGAGCTGTTTCTGACGGCGCAGGTCTGTGATGGGAGTTTGCCTCCAGGTAGGAGGAGGGATGGGAACAGCTGACTCGTGCTTTTGACCTTGCCAAACAGGCCTGCTGCTGTAGCTGCAGGTGAGATATTCATGCTATTGCACCAGCATCCCTCTTCCCGTACTGTCCCACTGTCTCCTGAAAATACCCAGCACGAAGGGAGATGTTGTCTCGCTCTTTGCAGTGACTGGCTTTCCACAGCCACCTTTTCAGCTCCATGCTGTTGCATTCCAGGCTGCTCGGTGCTATTTTACCATTGTTGGTGTTTCCATAGGCAGCTGTATTTTGCAGTGGTTCGTAACATACAGGTATTTGGGGATTGTGGTGCATTTTAACAGTTAAAATTTAGCATTCAGTAGCAAAACATCTTTCAGGGTTTTACAGTCTGTTGCCTGAGGAAGTGGACAGACAGGCTCCAGCCATTTTCCTTGTTACTTTTTACTGGGAAGCATTTGGAAGCCTTTTATACTAAAAATACTCTTTGCTAATGTGGTTTGAGCACTTGTTTAACAAGGCCATTGTTCAGCTCTGCATTGTTGTAAAACATTGTGTGTCGCAGTATGAAGTGTTTAAGAAAAAGAGAAGCAAGGGACTGATCTAGGAGTGAAGATAGATTTACAAGTTTGTGCACAAGACTCAGTTCAGAATTAAAGTCGAATGCCTTCCCAGGGCCAGCTGCCACCAACAGAAAGGCATCTTTCGTGCTTGATATAGCACTGAGCACTTCCCATCTGTCTCTGAGAGGGCATTGTGCCAAGTATTGTCACAGAACTCAAGTGTTGCGTGTTTCTAGAAGGTTGGACCGGAAAGTTGAAAAGCTTTTGGCTTCCAGCTTCAGTGTGCTTCTCTGGAAGTATTAGAACTGCAATTCCTGTGCTCTTCAGGGCAGCCAGCTAATGAGAGATTGACCTCGTTAAAAACAGCACTCCCAGATAGAACGGAGTGTCCAAACTTATGTAAAGCCAACCAGGAAGAGCATTCCCCCTCCAGATTTGCTATTTAGAAGATTAATCCCCTTGCCCCCGCCCCATGTTCTTTGGGATGAAGTAAAGATCTTTGTTCAAAACAAGGGGGAGTGGCACTCAGCCCACCTCAGTAAGTGGTGGTGGTCAAGCACATCTCCTTGGGCTGTAGGAGATTTCGGGTGTAATTCTCTTATGCAAGTTACTTTTTTGAGAGGTATTTTATGATATTTTGAGGCTCCCGGGTCCTTGGTGAATGTCCCAGCTCCTGCTTTGGGGGACTGGTGCAACTGAGTGAACTAAATGGGAAGCAGCAGTGCATCCTGTCCAATGCCTCTTGACTATATTTGCACTTTAAGAGACTCCACCTTGGGTTTGGGTCAGGGGCTGGGTTCCTGGTCAGCCTTTCAGAAACTGCTCTCTTCAGTTGTCAGCTGGTATTGGGAGTTTGAGCCCAGTTGTTGTCTGCCAGATGAGTGTAAATACATGAAGTCAAATTATGCTTTGTCACAAAATACGTGGAGAACTCAATGCTGTGGCTGTAACCAATAAATATTTTCTAGAGTTCAGAGTGCTGTAAATTCTGTGTTTGTCTGGTGGGATACAACTTGCTGGTTTCTTAGAGGGGCAACAGGAATATCATCCATTTTTTGTAAAAGCACCTTCATTTTGGAAAGTCAGAAGCTCTGTGGTGGAAATTGTGTTGCTCTGAAGCTGTCCCTACATAAATTGCCCATTTTAAAGATGTTTTTCCTGCCTGGGAGCATATCAGGATAGGGAGACAGTTTTGTGACAGCTACTTGTTGGGGTGTGGCAGCCTGGGTAGGAAGGTGTTCACAGAAGCCTGGGGTCTGGATGGGAAAGCCAAGCCCTTTCTCAGTGGGAAAATAGCTTGTGGTTTGGAGTAACAGGAGACTTGGCTCATTCCAGGCAGTGTATGTAAAGCATTACAGCTGCTGTAGAGGGGGGCAGCAGCCAGTGTTGGGTTAACATGGGTAAAACCCGATGTGCATCGCTTTTTTGGTTAAATTCAAGAGGATGTGGGGAAATCAAAGCTGGAGAGAAATGTTTTTTGTTCTATCCCTTGCTTAAAGTGTGAGCAGAAAGCTGAGAAGGCTCCCTCATTCTGGGTATGGGGCTCCCACTGCAGGAAATAATCTTTTGACACCTATCCCTTGGGGCAATCAGCTGGTTGTCAGCAAAGATGAATTGGAAGTGAAAACCCCTGTGATTATCTGGGGTGTTTTTCTCTATCTCACGTCTGTGTAAAACCTCTAGACAGGAATAAAACTGCAACAAGATGCATTAAAAAAAGTATTTTTATTTGGCCTTCCATCCTTACAGAACTTAAAACAGGCACTGGGGTTTATCTGCTCCGCCGAGGAATCCTGCAACTTGTGTAATGAATAATGAAAACCAAAGTAGAGATTTGGGAAGCTTGTCCAGACCTGAATTTGCCTGCCTAATGAACAGGTTGAGAAGCAGATCCTCAGGGGTTAAGGCACAACTCGGGCTGGCACATCTTCAGTGCTGCTGTTCCTGCTGAGTGCAAGTGCTCGAGAGTCAGCACTGCAGAACAAACCAGTTTTGTTTTACTTGGAGCTCTTCTACTAAATCATCTGATGTACTGAAGCACTTCCATTCTCATCAGTGCTACTGCTACAAAGCCAGCTTTGCTGCCAAAAATTACCTGAATAAAGGGAAAAAGTGTCAGCAAGTGTGTTAGAAATCTGTATGTTGCATTACATACAAATAGACTTAAATGCTCTTAAACAGTAAGGCACGTGTCTGCACAGCAGGCTCCTGTACACCATCTTCATCTGCTCATGTTGTCTGTTCTGAGGTGGTGCTGCAACACCTCTAGAGGTCTGGGCTACTGCTTCAGCACCTGCATCAGGCAGGCATGGCCATGCCTCACGCTGTCTTGGCAGCAGCTCCTGGGTTTTGAGTGCATCTCGCACTACAGCAAATGGATATTTTAGCTTATGCAGCCAGTTTTACACAACTTAGTTCAAGTCTGATTAAAATCCAGCTCTTGAGCCCAGTTGGATCTCAGCTGGACCTCATTCAATATAAAAAAAGGGAGAGGGGTCACTAGAAACGTGGATTTGGGGCTCGCTGTACCGATCTGAAAAATAGCACCCTTCAGCTTGCACGGCCCCCTTTGCAATTTCTGCTTGGCCCAACAAAGAGAAAGGAGTAAAAGGGGGGAATGACTTGTTGCCCACTGTTCATCTCTTGCCATGTTCTTAAGTGCTGGCTGTGCAATTCCAGGTTCCACTGCAGGTGCTTTTGCTGGAAGACAGTGTTTGTGCACAGCAGAGAGCCCTCGGTCTCGGGCTGATGCTGAAGAGCACCCCATCAGGGGGGCACTGAGGTCCTCTGTCCCACTAACGGTCAGTCCTCAGTCCTGTTGTGTAGAGGGATGACAAATACAGAGATGTCATCGTAGGATGCCTCGTGGCTGTCATCCAGCATCCACTGGTGGCCTCGCTTGGTTCCCCTTGCTCTGCAAACCAAGCACTTGGCCAGCTCTGAAAATCTGTGGGTGGAAAAATGTGAAGTTTGGGTTAACACAGCACTGTTCCCTCAGGAACAACACTGAAGTGTGGCTTTATGTGGTCAAAACAGTTTTTTAAGTCACCAGCTTTACTATTGTTTCTTTAGGATGGAGAAAGATTAGGAGGCCGTTTCCAGAGTCACAGAAAATAAAGCCTGGTCCTGCTGGAGCTGACCTTGGAGCAGTGATCTCAGCCTGCTTTTGGTCTGATTCTTTAGAAGGGAAAGTGATGGCAAGACTAACATTACCTGTGAGGATCTGTCCTGTTTTCTGCAAGGAAGCTCCTGACCATTTGGGCCACATCTTTGTTGCACAGAACATTCCAAAGGCCATCGGTTGCCATGATGAGGACATCATCTTCCTTAATGTCATGCAGAGCAAAGTCAAATACGTTCACCTGGAATGCACAAGGGTAAATCAGTGACAATTCCTGCAAGGTACCGGAGGGGTCGGGGAGATGACTGTGCCCCTGAGATAGGGCTTGAAATGGAACCAGAGTGCTTGGAATTTTTTACATCCCCTTTTTGCTTTGCTTCAAGATTCCTCTGCTTTGGGGATTCTCTGGGCAGCACACTCAGAGAAGAGGTGGGTGCTACAGAGGGGGAGCAGCCTGTTTTAATTCCACCCTGCAATACCCACATGCTGCGACTGACCTTGGGAATGCAGGACAGGAAAGGTTTGACTTCAATGTTGCTGTCGATGACTTTGAGTTGATGATCCCCCAGACCTCGAGAGACAGCCAGAGTCCCCAGCAAGCGAGCCTGGCCCCAAACAAAGCAGAACAGTTTTACAACATAAGAATGTGGTACCTTTAGGGGCCAATGAGTGGTTTGTCCTGACTGATCTACATGTTGTCTTTAGGACCCTTCTCCAAGCATCACCCAGAGCCAACCCTGGAGATTTCAGAGATGGAAGAGTGATCAGAAGTGATGACCTGAAGTGAGTGTGGAGACAGGACAGCCTGCACGTGGATGGCTCGTGTTGTGCTCCAGTTAGTAGCACACACTCTGGGAACGCTACAGACTTTTGGAAGCCCATGGGTTGTGAGGAAGAAAACTGAGAGAGGGAAGGGTCCCTTCTGGCAAAGGAAGTTCTGCACTGACTCCTTAAAAAGCAGGTGGCACGTGGGTTGTAGCAGTGGCCTGCTCGACCCCAGTGGGCAGGTGCAGTCATTGCTTCTCCCCGCCTCCTCCTTCCCTCTCCTCGCTCCTTTCCTCAGTCTCCCCTTGAGGAGGAGGATATGTGGGAAAGACACTAGTTAGAGCTGGAGAAAGCATCCAAAGGGGGACCTGATGAAAATGAGTTCTTGTGCCCAAGGGGAGATGAGGAAAGGACAGGCTGGCTCAGGGCTGCCGTCTGCTCCTCCAGAAGGTCCTCTGGAGGAGGGTGCAACCCTTCTACTCTCTAGTTTCTGCTAACCAGGCAGCACAGTGCTGGTGAGGGAGCTGCTACACTGGGGCTGTGGCACTGGGCCATGCTGTAGAGCTCCAGAGCCCTGGAGAGCGACCACGAGTGATGGGGATGCTGAGGACCCCCAGCAGACTTGTCTCTGCCTTCCCAGTGTGTAAAGCATCGAGTACCTGCTTCCCGTGACCGTGGACAAGAGGATACTTGAGGTCAGCTTTTTCCACTGTCTTGTAGCCCCTAGAACAGGATTTGGCGTTCATTTGGGATTTGTCTGACTTAAAGGAACAACACAGTGAGAGCATTTTGACTGTGAATCAACCCTTGTGGTGCCCCCATGCAGACAGAGCTGACTGCAGCAGGGGCAAAGCAACCTGCTGAAGCAGATGTGGTGAACAGGACCCCTTGCTGCACGCCCAGGTGTTTTTTCCCCTCTCCCTTTCGTCTCCAGCTTGACCTCACAGGGGCCCAGAAGAACCATCTCAACTGTTCCCTGACCACCCTGCCAGGGCCCCAGCCCTTCAAGCAGGGGGAAGGCTGCTCACAGCATCCTTCACTTGATCGGGCGCAGCTTTGGACCATCAAGCTCACTGCTCTCCCCAGTGGCAAAGGCCCCTTCTCCCTTCACCTCCCTATCACCACGAGCAGGTGAAGCTGCCCAGTGCTGCACCCTTATCCTCAGGCAGGAAGGACTCACCAGCCCTCCATGAAGTAATCCCGGTAGAGGACTTTCTGGCCCACGTCATCTCCCTTCAACCTCCGTGGAAACTCGAAGCGCGTGAACTCACCATCCAGGAGCTTGGGGAAAAGAAAAGCCTGGAGGAGGGAACGAAGGTGTGAGGATGGACGGGCAGAGAGAGGCACCAAGACTGTGCTCTGCTCCTGCCTTGGGACTGGCAGCCTCAGCAGCAAAGTGGAAGCCGCCAGAGAGGAGGATGTGAGCATCTCCCATACTGAAGTCTGTTGGTTGAATCTCCCCCTGAAGCCCTCCTTGGCTAGTGGCAGGTGACATTCTGGCCACAGAGTGGCCTTCAAGGAAAGCTGGCGATGCTTTTGCCACACTCCCTCTCTGACCCAGTGGGCTGCCTGTGGCTGGATCAGCTGATGAGCAAAAGGAGTCACTCACCAAGTGCTGGATTCGCTGCCTCTCTGTTTCAGGTGTGAACTCACAGCTCATGGGCACAACATCGTCCTTCAGAACCAGGATGGCCCTATGAGAGGGGAAGAGGCAAAGAGCTGAGCTGGTTCCTCCCCCCATGTCCATCACTGCAGCCCTCTTCTTACCTAGGCTGGCTCCAGGGTTGATCCAGTGTGGGACTGGGGGTGACCAGAGGCAGAACAATGCCAGAGAATAGCTCTGCACCCAGAAACATTTAAAAATGCTGTTGTATTTAAGATGACTCCACTGCAATTGCGCTGTTGCAACAGAGAACTGAGCCTGTCTGGTTTGCCAATAGTAGAGCTCACTGCTAGGGGAACAGTGGGCCAAGGCCAATGAGGAAGCTCTTCAGGATGCTTTGAAATCACTTTTCACTTTTAAACACCTTCCAGGCTGAGCTTATTGCTGCACTGCCACCCACCACCGCCCTATAGCTGGGCAGCGTCAGTCCCTTGAAATCCCCAAACCCTTTCAGGAGGCAAGAGAGCATCCATCCATCCAACAGGTCCTGTGTGCAGGCAGGAGGGAGATGACTGGGCTGCATATTTACGTTTTAGGATTAAATAAGATGCTGGAAAACCCAGCTCTTGTCCCCCAGCAACTTCCCCCTTTTACTGTGGCTCACCTGCTGTCCCCAGCGTTGGCCACATACAGCTTTCCCTGGAAATAGAGGGCAGCCAGAGCAGTGCAACCTCCTGTCTGGTTCGTGGCTTCCATCTCCTGGCCGATGACTTCATCCTGTTGGTTTAAACAAGTTTGGAGAGTGAGATGAATAAGAGTTCTGCTTTCTGCAGCTGCCTCGTGCCTCCCAGCAGAAATCCAGAGCCAAACCTGATTGCAGATGGGCTGCAGGAAACCAGCAAGGTGAAAGATGATGTTTTGGTACAGCCAACAGAGCTGTGGCTACTGGACTAAGGACCATTTTGGAGGGTAATGGGGAGATCTCAAACTTGTATACTCTGTACAAGTCTGACAAGAACCACCATGTAGCCCTAAATTGACATATTCCCTGGATGCAGGCTGAGCAGAGATGCATCCCGGGCAGTGAGGAGGGAGAAACTGCTTGGGGCAGCAGGACCGGTGCCCTGCATGGGGTACTCACACACTCCTGGAAGGCGTTCTCCAGGGCTCCCACCACCAGGTCTTCTGCACGGATGTCCTTCTCCTCCACGAACTGTGGGTCACTGTCACAAACGCAGCGCCCGCTCAGATGCATGGGGGGACAGGCCTCTGTGACGCCTCCCACAACCTCCTCCAGCTTCTGCTTGATGCAGTAGTGCAAATAGTTGGAAGCGATGATGGCAGCTTCTGGGCCACCGTGGCCGTCAAACAGTGCCCAGTAGGAACCAGTCAGGAACTGCAGCGGACAAGACAGCAAAGAAGAGAGGGAAGACAGAGTCTGGAGAGGTCGTACAGATGGCAGGCTCACAGCCAGGACACCGCTGTACGTGTTTTGCCTGCCTTTTCCACCCCAGCTACCCTTCTGTGCTGCTCATTTACCCCCTGCACAGCTCCAACTCGTGATGCCCATGTGCTGCTCTGCCAGACTCGTCATCTGAGCTCTGAGCCACCCACCCTCACACTGTTCCTCTGCGTTTGAGGGGAGGTGGGGCCTACTTCATCGTGTTAACGGGTGAGTCAGAGCAGCTCCCATGTGCCTGGTACACGCTGCTGTCCCCGAGAGATGACAACACACACCGGCCCTTGGAAGCAGAGCAAGGACAGTAAAGGCAAGGTGAGAGCACTGAGTAAAGGGCTTGGAGGACTTCAGATGCTGCAAGGCATGGGCCAAGGAAATAGAAATGGCACTTATGGGTGTTTGCTGGCCAGACAGAGGGTACATGGGTCCCCTAAAGGCACCCAAGGAAGGGCTGCAGCATGTAGGAGTGATGGGACCCTGTACCTGGGCCCTTGGGTGCAGACCAAGGCTGGCAGTGGGGTGAGCGCAGCCTGCCTGCGGGCTATACCTGCGTGGAGCACAGGATCAGCCATTCCTCATCCTCCTCTAGGCCCGGCTCTCTCCTGCGGATGGAGACCTGGCAGCAGGCTGCCTGGTCCTCGTTGAACTCCGACTTCTCGGCATTGATAACCCTGCGGGTGCAAAGGCTCCGGGTGAGGTGTGAAGATGCACTGTGCCTCACCTGCTGCCCGCCAGCGGTGCTGAATGCTCCACAGCCACGGTGAACGGCTGCACCTTGCCCCATCCTTCCTGCTTCCTTTTCATAGAAACACCGAATGGCTAGGTTGGAAAACACCTTTGAGATCATCGAGTCCAACCGTACCTGTCCATGACTAAACCAGATCCGTGAGCACCTCATCTACCTGGTTTTTTAAACACCTCCAAGGATGGGGACCCAACCACCTCCCTGGGCAGCTGTTCCAGTGCCCGAGAACCCTTTTCGTGAGAATATTTTTCCTGATGTCTAATCTAAACCTGTCCTGGTGCAACTTGAGAGACCATTTCCTCTCATCCTATTGCCTGTCATTTGGAAGAAGAGACCAGCACTCACCACACCACGACCTCCGTTCAGGCAGTTGTAGACAGCAATATGAACATTTCCGCCTCCCTCCTCCCCCCAGAGCCCCTCTACCCCTGCAATCCCCGGGGGTCCCAGACCCCCCCCCAACCCCACTCCCCCAGAGGTCCCATCACCCTGCACCCTCCGGGGGTCCTGGAGCCCTCTAATCCCACTCCAATACCATTTCCCCCCCCCAGGGGTCCCACAACCCTCGAATCCCACCCCCGGACCCCTCTAACCCCGCACCTCGGGTGTCCCAGCGACTCTCGCCCCGCCCCAGGAATCTCCCGAAGCCTGTCTAATCCCGCACCCCCCCACCCCCCGCGGGTCCTGGAGCAGTTCCTATAGCCCCCCCCCCCCCCCCCCCCGGAGCCCCTCGAACCCCTCTACCCCTGATCCCCTCCCCCGCACTTACTCCGCGTATCCCGCACCCCAGGGCAGGCTCCGCTCGCGGCCGCAGCCCCGCACGCCCCGCTCGCCACGCGGGCTCTCCTCGCCGCCGCGCAGGAACTTGGGCCGGCGGTAGCGCAGCGCGGGGGGCGGCGGCCCCGGCCCGGGACCCTCCGAGCCGCCCGGGCGCTCCGCGGGGCCGCCCCGCCGCAGCCGCCGCAGCCACTCGCCCGACATGGCGGGGCCGGCCCGGCGCGGCGGGGCCAACAGGGGGCGCTGCGGAGCGAGAGCGGAACCGCCGCCCACCGCCAACAGGGGGCGCTGCGGAGCGGCAACGGCGGCTCCTCCGGGGGCGGGGGCAGCTGGGGGAACCCTGAAAACACCGGGAATGAATGAACCCTCGTTTTGGAGTTCAAGAAAGCAGCAACCTTTATTTCAGCGCTGGGAGCGTGAGAGAACGATTTCCATCTATCGTGTAACAAGCCAAGAGCTGGGACAGAATGTATTTCCCACTTACATGCACATGTATAAATTTTCCCAGACATCTTATACATATTCTATTACTTTCCAAGAACTAATTTTAATGTTATTATTCTATTCTGTTCTCTTCTATTCTGTTCTTTTGTATATTATATTATATCATATCATATATCACATCACATCATATCACATCACATCATATTATTATAACATCACATCATATCACATCACGTTATTATAACGTCACAACAGCCAAATCTCTGCTAATTGGAGCTCTGGAGCTTCGGAGCTTTGATGCCAGGTCTGTGTCTGACCTTGCATTTTAGACAGGGAAAGACTGCAACCAGAGGTGATTATAGAAGCAGACACATCTGTTCAGCACAGACCATACGTAACACAAGGCGTTATCATTTCTCTCTGAACTGTGTCTGGGAAAACACTATTTGAAAAAAAATCTTAGCAAGAAGACACGCTCTCAGAGGGATATTGTGTCTGGCTTTCAAAAAATACAGTTGCTTAGATGAAGCGTAGCTGAAGTCAGTTAGAAAATTAATACTATAGAAAACTAATTCTATTTTAGCTCAAATTTCATTTCTTGTAACAGAAACTGCTACCTGTACCAGGGCCGGCGGGGGCAACTCCTCCCCCGGTTGCCTCCTCCTCCTCCCGACGGCTCCTCCTCTCCGGCTCCTCCTCCCCAGCTCCTCCACGGCTCCTC
>JAUMJL010002331.1:0-27198 GCA_033558185.1 Dromococcyx pavoninus | reverse complement strand
GGGCTCTGCGCATGCGCAAAACTCTTGCCGTACAGTTCACGGTGGTCGTTTGCATCTGCGCATGGGCAAATGTGTTCCGTACGGTTCAAATCCCGTCCTAACGTCTGTGCCCTCACGAGAGCGACGACGTAAAAGCTCTGCGTAATGCGCAGACATGTCTGTACGGCTCCGAGTGTACGGACACCGTTCGTGGTGCTCTGCGCATGCGCAACCGGCCACGCTGCAACGCTTCCCTCTTCTACCGGAAGCGGAAGTGGCTCGGTGCCGTCTCTGGGACGATGGCGGCGACCGGCGCGGCCCCGAGCCCCGCGGACGAGCTGGTCTCGTCGGTGACGCTTTACCGGCGGCGGCCGCGGCTGCTGTACGGCACGGTGCTGCCCTTCGTGGCGGGGCTCTACCCGGCCTGGTTCTGGCTGTGGGGACCGCACGTGTGGGCGGCGTGGGGTGATAGCGGGGAAACGGCGGCGGCGGCGGAAGAGAAGGCCCCAGAACCGGGCCCGGCACCGCCCGAGGCCGCGTTCCTGGCGCTCGCAGCCATCGGTGCGGTTCATTTGCTCACGGCGCTGTCGGGGCTGTGGTCGGTGCACGCTCACTGCGCTCTTACCTGCGTCAAGGTGAGAGCCCGAGGCTGCCGGTGACGCTGGGTTGACAACAGCGGGAACCCCGCCAGGGCTGCCCCCAAGGACCTTCGGGAGGCTCCTCTTTCCGGTTCTGCTGCTGAGGAAGTGGGGGGGTTCAGTTTCCTTGCGGTGCAGGGCTCGTGCTTGCTGCACCCTCACCTGTGTCCAGGTGAGTCCCTGGGGCTACCGGTACCGTGGCTCCGACGAGAGACCAACTGTTCTTCCGTGGGTTGAGGATGGGCAAGGTGATCGCTGATAACATGGAGCCATGGGTTGGGTTGGGAGGGACCTCACAACCCATCCAGTTCCTTTGCCATGGGCAGGGACACCTCCCACTGGGTCAGGGGGCTCCAAGCCCCATCCAACCTGCCCTTGGACACCTCCAGGGATGGGGCAGCCACCACTGCTCTGGGCAACCTGGGCCGGGGCCTCCCCACCCTCCCAGGAGAACATTTCTCCCCAAGATCTCATCTCAGTCTCCCCTCTTGCACCTCAAAACCATTTCCCCTCATCCTATCCCTGCACTCCCTGATCAAGAGCCCCTCCCCAGCTTTCCTGGAGCCCCTTTCCCTGCTGGAAGCTGCTCTGAGGTCTCCCCCAGAGCCTTCTCCAGGCTCCACAACCCCAACTCTCCCAGCATGTTTTCAAACAGGAGGTTCTCCAGTCCTTCTGTCATCTCTGTGGCCTCCTCTGCCTTCTCTCCAACAGCTCCAGGTCCTTCCTGCCCTCAGGACTCCAGACCTGGACACAGGACTCCAGGTGGGGTCTCACCTGAGCGGAGCAGAGGGGCAGAACCCCCTCCCTCACCCTCTGGTCCCACTGCTCTGGGTGCAGCCCAGGATGAGGTTGGGTTTCTGGGCCATGAGAGCACTTTGGTGGCTCCTGTGGAGCTTCTCCTCCCCTAGCACCCCAAATCCTTCTCCCTTGAGGTGTTCAAGGCCAGGTTGGATGGGGCTTGGAGCCCCCTGATCCAGTGGGAGGTGTCATTACCCACAGCAGGGGCTTGGAACTGGATGGGCTTTAAGGTCCCTTCCAACCCAACCCAACCCATTCCATGATTCTATAACCAGAATGACTTCCGCTCTCCCAACATCTGCCAAGAGCTCCTTTCACTGATTGCAGTCAGCGAGGATTCCACCCAACTCCTTGAAATCCAAGCTCTGTGATCATTTCCAGATGTGTTTTATCACTTCTCTTTCAGGAACCTTGCCCAGAGAAAGCCACATTGGCTAAAGTTGTGCCAACCCCCAATAATGGATCAGCAGAACTGGTGCCTCTCCACAGAGACCGGGTAAGGACGCGGCGTTCGAGACCAGAGTGAGGTTTGTCCCATGGCAGGGATTGCCCTCAGCCTGCAGTTTATTCCCTTTGAACTTAATTAATTTGAGAAGAATCAGCTGCAGGGCTTTGGAAGAAGGAATGTTAAAGATTCTGTGGTGTTTCCAAGTCAATTTTAACTTTGATAATTTGGGACAAAGCTGTGGGTGATCAGAAGTGGGAATGTTAAAGCTTTCTTGGCATCTCCCAGTTATGTAGCACAAGCAGAATCCGTAGAACAATGAAAGATGGGAAAGACTGGAGTTCCTTCCCTTCTTTCATCCACGTGATGCTTAGAAGGAAACCTTCAGAACGTGCTCAACAGGTTGGTTGAACACCTGCAAGGTGCGCTCGCAGCCCAGAGGGCCAACGTTGTCCTGGGCATCCAAAGAAGCTTGGCCAGAAGGTGAAGGGAGGTGGTTCTCCTCCTCTCTTCCCCTCTTGTGAGACCCCACCTGGATCCTGTGTCCAGCTCTGGAATCCCCACCATAGGAAGGAGATGAAACAGTTGGGATGGGTCCAGAGGAGGCCACGGAGATGATCCAAGGGCTGGAGAACCTCCTGTGCGAGGAGAGGCTGGGAGAGTTGGGGTTGTTCAGCCTGGAGAAGAGAAGGCTCCGGAGGGACCTTGGAGCAGCCTCCCAGGACCGAAAGGGGCTCCAGGAAAGCTGGGGAGGGGCTTTTTTCCATGGGCCTGAAGTGTTGGGATGAGCAGGAAAGGTTTTAAACTGGAAGGAGAAGATTTAGATTGGACATTGGGAAGAAATTCTTTACAGTGAGGGTGGGGAAGCCCTGGCACTGATTGCCCAGGGAGGCTGTGGCTGCCCCATCCCTGGAGGTGTTGAAGAGGTCGAGCTACGATGTCTCTTCCAGGTGAAGGAGAGGTGGGATGGGTGCTGCCACCTAAAATACCCTGGGAAAAGGGAACTGCATCCCTTTCCAAGCACCTCTTACCCTCCCTTCACATCCCAAGGCTGCTCCGTGCAGACAGAACTCAGCAGTGGGGAAAAGAGGTCCCAAAAATGAGTTTCACCTCTTTGTACCCACAGGTGATGTCTCTCCTGGAGGAGCAGATGGAATTGGGCAGCTCTTCCCAAACCCCACTGTTCCCTGGATTCATAGAGCCATGGAATGGTTTGGGTTGTTCCAAGCCAAGTTGGATGAGGAGCCTAATCCAGTGGGAGGGGATTGGAACTCGATGGGCTTTGAGATCCCTTCCAAACCAACCCATTCCATGATTCTTTGCCCTCTCTCCACAGGGTGAGGATGGGCAGGAGGCTCTTTCCTTCGAATTCCAGAAGATCAAATATTCCTATGAGATAAATGGCAAGAAACAGTTTCTCCCAGTGGCTTTCCCTGTGGAACATCCCCTTTCCTACTACCAGAACGCCCGAGGTTATCAGGAGGACAAAGACATCCGAGCAGCTGAGAAGAAATATGGCACAAACAGGTCAGTGTCTGGAATAACAGTGGAGAGCATCAACCTTGATCGTGCTTTTCACATCCCATTTACTCCCAAGACTTAATTCCCATTCCTTGAGGAGGATGGGTCTGGGATCAAGAGGATTTCTTGGGGGTGGGAGGTGTTGATCGGAATCAATTCCATCTCGTGAATCTTGGGTCAAAGGAGTTGAAAATTGGGATGTTGTGGGGTTCAGCCTGGTCTGGCACTGCACCTGGAGGTGGCTTTTGGGTTGGGTTTTTAGTGGGAATCCAGAGTTTTTGGGTTAATAAGGATTCTGTTCCTTCCCAGGGCAGAGATGGTGGTGCCGGAGTTCTTGGAACTCTTTAAAGAGAGAGCGACGGCTCCGTTCTTTGTCTTTCAGGTAAAATAAGCAAAGAAAAAGAGCTGGAAATGCTTTTCTGTGATAAAAATGAGACAATTCCTGCCTTGAGAGCCAGAAATCCACAGGGAGCTTTCAAAAACAAGGAGTAGATGCTCTCCTTGTGCCGATTTTATTGCTGGGAGATGCTTTCTCTACCTGATAACTCCTTGGATTTTCTGGTTTCCTGGCTGGATTCTGTTTTCTGACGCGTTCAAAGTGTCCCAAAAGCTCCTTAAAAATGGAAAGTTGTTGGTTTTGAAGAAGAAGAGAGAGAATTTCAATGTTCTGCTCTCTCCACAGGTGTTCTGTGTGGGTTTGTGGTGCCTCGATGAGTATTGGTACTACAGCGTCTTCACCCTCTCCATGTTGGTGGCTTTTGAAGCTTCTCTGGTCCAACAGCAGATGAGGAACATGTCAGAGATTCGGAAAATGGGCAACAAACCCTACATGATCCAGGTGATTGGAACCCCAGGGAGCACAGGGAAGTGGTGGCTGCCCCATCCCTGCAGGTGTCCAAGGCCAGGTTGGATGGGGCTTGAAGCTGCTCCAAGGTCTCCCCAGAGCCTTCTCCAGGCTGAACAACCCCAACTCTCTGGGCCCCTTTTACCTGATTTGCTGTTCCCTCTTCCCATCCTTTTCCTCTCATCCTCTCCCAGTGCTCCCAGAGTTTCCTGAAGGGCTTTTCATTCCCTGCAGGTTTACAGGAGCCGCAAGTGGCGCCCGATTTCCAGCAGTGAGGTTATCCCGGGGGATATCGTGTCCATTGGTAATGATCAGTGTCATCAAAAGCTTGTTTGAAATCACAGTTGTTCTCAATTTCCCCTCCTTCAGCCCAAAACCCTTCCCCTCATCCTATCCCTGCACTCCCTGCTCAGGAGCCCCTCCCCAGCTTTCCTGGAGGTCCCTTTCTGGAAAGTGCTCGAAGTTCCCCCCTCCCCCTCCCCCTCCCCCTCCCCCCTCAGTGTCCCTGTGGTGTTTCCAGGCCGCTCTCCCCACGACAACCTGGTTCCCTGTGATCTGCTGCTGCTGCGGGGCCGCTGCATTGTGGACGAGGCCATGCTGACCGGGGAGTCGGTGCCGCAGATGAAGGTGGGGCCGGGGGCTCCCCTCTTCCTTCCTTCCCTCTCCACCCAGAAAAGAGAAAAGTCCTGGAGCCCCAGCAGCCTTCCCGAGGGGAAAATCTCCCGGGTCCCTTTGGGTGCTGAGAGGTGGGAGGAGGAGGGAGTCCCCCCCAAAACCAGAATTCCAAGGGCAAACTGGTCTCCCCCTAACCAGAATTCCAAGGATAAAGGCCTTAAACCTGGTCAGCTCTGGAGCTTAAGAGCGTGTTAAGGCCTTGGCTCAGTTTGAACACCAAGAGTGTCCTCTGGGATAGTGATGGAGAGGAACCCTTGGAGTTCCCTCCTGGAGAGCTGTGAATCCAAGGCTTGGCTGTCGTCCCACAGGAACCCGTGGAGGATCTCGACCCGGAGCACGTCTTGGACGTGCAGACGGATTCCCGTCTCCACATCATATTTGGAGGAACCAAAGTGGTGCAGCACATCCCACCCCAGAAGGCCAGCACGGGGCTGAAACGTGGGTACCTGCGCCAGTGTCCTGGGAGAGGGAGCGTGGACGAGGTTCCTGGAGCAGGGAAAGGCTGTGGATGGGGAGGACCTGGGCTTTGGGAGAGCCTTGGGCACCCTTTCTCAGTGTCCTGCTGGAGAAACCAGCGCCCTTGGCCTGGCACAGCCTCTGCTGGGTGAAAAACCAACTGGGTTGAGGGCCCAGGGGGTGGTGGGGAATGGAGATCGACCCAGTTGGAGGGTGAGGACGAGTGGTGGTGCCAGGGCTCGGTGCTGGGGCCAGTCCTGATCAATGTCTTTATCAATGGTCTGGATGGAGGGATCGAGGGCACCCTGAGGGAGTTTGGAGATGGCACTGAGCTGGGTGGAAGGGTCGATCTGCTCGAAGGAAGGGAGGGTCTGCAGAGGGGTCTGGAGAACCTGGATCCATGGATGGAGGGCAGGGAGGGAATGCAGAGGGATCTGGAGAACCTGGATCCATGGATGGAGGGCAGGGAGGGTCTGCAGAGGGATCTGGAGAACCTGGATCCATGGATGGAGGGCAGGGAGGGTCTGCAGAGGGATCTGGAGAACCTGGATCCATGGATGGAGGGCAGGGAGGGTCTGCAGAGGGATCTGGAGAACCTGGATCCATGGATGGAGGGCAGGGAGGGTCTGCAGAGGGATCTGGAGAACCTGGATCCATGGATGGAGGGCAGGGAGGGTCTGCAGAGGGATCTGGCCAGGCTGGATCCGTGGACATCAGGAACAGTTTCTTCTCTGAAAGGGTTCTCAGGGCCTGGACCAGCCCAGGGGGGGTGGAGTCCCCACCATGGAGGGGTTTAAAGACGGGTGGAGGAGTTTTTGAAGGACAGGGTTTATCAGAAGATGGGGGTGGTTGGACTCAATGATCTCAAGGGTCTCCTCCAATCAGAAGATTCTATGCCCGTGCGCTCATGGGGGAGTTTTAAACACCCCGAGGCAGCTTTTGGAGGATGTCACCGAGTCGTTGTCCTTTCTTAATGATTTACATTGGTCATTAAGACTGTTGTCCCCTTATCAAAGCTGACTTTGTCCCCTCTGAAGCAAGAGGAGGGCGGAGCTTCGGTGTTTCCTGTCACATAAAGCCCTGACAGGGGGTTTTCCATCTTGGTTGCAGCGGTCGATAACGGCTGCGTCGCGTACGTGCTGAGGACTGGCTTCAACACAGCCCAGGTGAGACTTGGAATGGTGGAATCAGAGAGTTGGATCCAAAAGGATCGTCCAGTCTGACTCCTTATCCCTACGGGAACTTGGCCTCTTCGCCTCGGTCCTGGCCATGGTCGTGGTTGAACTTCGCTGGAAGGAAGGGGTTGGTCTCCTCTCCATGTGAGGAGAGGATGGGAGACTTGGGGTTGTGCAACCTGGGGAGGAGAAGGCTCTGTGGAGACCTTAGAGCAGCTTCCAGTAGGGAAAGGGGCTCTGGGAAAGCTGGGGAGGGGCTTATTCCAAGGGCTTGGATGACACGATGAGGGGGATCGGCTTTAAGCTGGAAGAGAAGCAGAGTCAGGAATCCCAACTGGGAAGGGAAGGAGAAGCAAAGTTATTCATCCTGGGGAAGAGAAGGCTTTGGGGAGACCTTGGAGCAGCTTCCAGGAGGGAAAGGGGCTCCAGGAACGCTGGGGAGGGGCTCTTGGTCAGGGAGTGCAGGGACAGGATGAGGGGAAGGGTTATGAGCTGCAAGAGGGGAGAGTGAGATGAGATCTTGGGGAGAAATGTTCTCCTGGGAGGGTGGGGAGGCCCTGGCCCAGGTTGCCCAGAGCAGTGGTGGCTGCCCCATCCCTGGAGGGGTCCAAGGCCAGGTTGGATGGGGCTTGGAGCCCCCTGACCCAGTGGGAGGTCTCCCTGCCCATGGGGATGGATCTGGATGGGCTTTGAGGTCCCTTCCAACCCAACCCATTCCATGGTTCTATGAAATACAGCAGAGGGAAAATATAAATCGAGGTATCCAAGGGCGTTGTTTGTTTGGAAGAGGAATAAATCCGTTGGTCTCTTGGTGTCCAATGAGGAATTTGGTGGAGAAGACTGAGGTTGGGGTTCAGGGTTCCTGCTGTGACCGTTCCCCTGCCTCAGCTCCTCGTTATCCCTGTTTCCATAAGGATAACTGTTGGGAAAAGGCAGTTGAGAGTGTTTGTAGGGACTGGAGATCGAAAAGGGAACTTTTCCAGTTGGAAATTGAAGATTGTTTCAAAGAAATCATCAACTTTAGTGACTTGGCAATGGCTTTGGGGTCTTTAAGGTTGGGAAAGACCTCCAAACTCATCCAATCCAACCCCCGGCGCGCCAAACCAAGCCCCAAGGTGCCACCTCCCCATGGTTTTTGGAGTGCACCAGGGTAGGAGACTCCCCCACTCCTGTGGGTGAAGTGAATCCAAGGTCCTTCCCTGCCTCTGCCTAAGAAGAGGATGCAGAAGTGGGAATCGTTTTCGGGCCCCGAGAGCGGTGCCGCAGCGTGATTTTAAACGCAGGGTTCGTGGGTTGGCCGAGCCCAGAGGGTGACAGTGAACGGGTCTCATCCAGTTGGGTCCCCAGAGGGGTCCCCCTGGGGTCTGTGTTGGGCCTGGGCCTGTTTAACATCTTTGTGGATGATGTGGATGAGGGGTTGAGTCCATCGTTAGCGAGTTCCATCTGCTGGAGGGCAGGAGGGCCCTCCAGAGGGACCTGGGCAGGATGGATCCATGGGCTGATTCCAATGGGATGAGGTTTAACAAGTCCAAGTGCTGGGTTCTACTCTTTGGACACAACAACCCCACGCAGAGCTCGTGGCTGGAGAGGAGTCAAGTGGAAAGGGACTTGGGAAACTCAACAGCGTGGCCAAGAGGGCCAATGGTGTCCTGGCCTGCGTCAGGAATGGTGTGGCCAGCAGAGCTGGAGAAGTCATCACCCCCTTGTACTGGGCACCTCGAGTGCTGTGTCCAGTTCTGGGCCCCTCAGAGAGATGTTGAGATGTTGGAGAGTGTCCAGAGGATGGGGAAGGGGCTGGAGCACAAGCCCTGTGAGGCTGAGGGAGCTGGGGTTGTTCATCCTGGAGAAGAGGAGGCTCAGGGGTGATCTTAGTGCCCTCTTTAACTCCCTAAAAGGAGGTTGTGGACAGGCAGAGGTTGGTCTCCTCTCCAGTGACAAGAGGACACGGTCTTAAGCTTCATCAGGAGAGGTTTAGGCTTGGTATTAGGAACAAATCCTTCACTGAAAGGGTTATTGGAATGAGGTGCCCAGGGAGGTGGTGGAGTCATCATCCCTGGAGAGGTTTAAAAACAGGTTGGGTGAGGCACTTGGTGCCGTGGTTTAGATGAGTGGGTGTTGGTGTTGGGTCACAGCTTGGACTGGGTGATCTCAGAGGTCTTTTTCCAACTTTGTGGTACTGTGATACTGTGATCTTGGTAGCAAAATGCTGTTGAGAAACTCCTTGTGCTGAAGGTTGTTCATCCCAGGGGAAATTGCTTCGTACAATCCTCTTTGGAGTGAAGAGAGTGACGGCCAATAACCTGGAGACCTTCATTTTCATCCTCTTCCTGCTGGTCTTCGCCATCGCTGCCGCGGCGTACGTCTGGATCGAAGGTGAGATTCCTCCTTGCCTCTCCCAGGACTTCTCCCAGAGCTCGTGGGAAGGAGAATGGGATTGATTGGAGTTGCAGGAATTGGGTTGGACCACCCTGGTGTGGCGGTGGGAGGGGCCGCCGCCGCCTTCTGGATGCTTTTCTGAGTAGATGGGCTTCTCTGTGGGACTTGGTTCCACGAGGACACGAGAAGACTGAGGGTGAGGAGATGCAAGGATCTCCCTTCTCGTTCCACAGGCACCAGGGATCCCAGCAGGAACCGGTACAAGCTCTTCCTGGAATGTACTTTAATCCTGACGTCGGTTGTTCCACCTGAACTTCCCATCGAGCTCTCCCTGGCTGTCAACACCTCCCTCATCGCCTTGGCCAAGCTCTGTGAGTACCAACCCAAACACAGACACAGAGCCAGGGCTGCTTCCTTGGCTCTGGAACACCTGGGACATTGCTTGAGGAAGCCAGTAGGGAATTCCCACTGCGTCATCCGCTTCTGCTCAGGATGGATTTCGTGGCTGGTGTTGATGAGAAGGTTTAAACCCTAAAGACCTTGGGATGTTTGTGCTTTGAAGTCACTTCAAAATCAAGTGTAGGAGGGAATATAATCGTGTGAAAGCCTGCTGGGTCCACACTTGTGCAGTGAGAAGGTTCCTGGGCCCACGGGTTGGGTGGAGAATGGGTTGGGAAGAGCCCTGAGGAGAAGGACTTGGGGTGCTGAGGGAGGAGAAGCTCCACAGGAGCCACCAAAGTGCTCTCAGAGCTCAGAAACCCAACCTCATCCTGGGCTGCACCCAGAGCAGTGGGACCAGAGGGGGAGGGAGGGGGTTCTCCCCCTCTGCTCCGCTCAGGTGAGACCCCACCTGGAGCCCTGTGTCCAGGTCTGGAGTCCTGAGGGCAGGAAGGACCTGGAGCTGTTGGAGCGAGGGCAGAGGAGGCCACGGAGATGATCCGAGGGCTGGAGAACCTCCTGTGTGAGGAGAGGCTGGGAGAGTTGGGGTTGTGCAGCCTGGAGAAGGCTTTGGGGAGACCTCAGAGCAGCTTCCAGTAGGGAAAGGGGCTCCAGGAAAGCTGGGGAGGGGCTCTTGGTCATGGAGTGCAGGAACAGGACGAGGGGAAGGGTTTTGATCCGCAAGAGGGGAGATTGAGATGAGATCTTGGGGAGAAATGTTCTCCTGGGAGGGTGGGGAGGCCCTGGCCCAGGTTGCCCAGAGCAGTGGTGGCTGCCCCATCCCTGGAGGTGTCCAAGGGCAGGTTGGATGGGGCTTGGAGCCCCCTGACCCAGTGGGAGGTGTCCCTGCCCATGGCAGGGGGTTGGAACTGGATGGGCTTTGATATCCCTCCCAACCCAGCCCATCCCATGGTTCCAGCTCCACTCAACGTCCTGCCCTGGCTCTGGAGCTGCTCTCTCACCTGGTTCCATCTCCTCTTTTCCAGATGTTTACTGCACGGAGCCGTTCCGCATCCCCTTTGCTGGCAAAGTCCAAGTTTGCTGTTTTGACAAAACTGGCACCTTGACCAGTGACCACCTGGTGGTGAGAGGAGTGGCCGGGCTCGGGTACGTCCGTACACGATTCCCTGGTCTTTGGGAGCTGTGGGAACACCTCAGGCACAAGTGGAACCCTGTTCTGGTGGGGAGGAGATCACCAGCAGGGATTCAGAGAGTGGATTGAGCTGGAAGGAGAGAGAGTTTTGATCTCTGGAAGCAACTCTGGGCTCAGAATTGAGAATTGAATTGTCCAGGGGGGGGCTTCTTCCTTGGGAATTCGATGTGGTTGAGATCTTTGCTGCCCCTCCTGCCTTCTCCTTCCACGTGAGCCGTGCTTGAAGGTTGGAGGCCACATCAGAAAGTCCTTCAGTTCTCCAACGTGTTGGTTCCAGCCTGGGTTTCTGGAAAATGAGGCAGAAATGATGGCCTTTGGCACCATCTGAAGGCTTTGATCTCGCCCTGGGAAGCTCCAGTGTTAAAGGAGGGATTTTTCCCTGGGAAGAATTCCAGAGGTTGTCAGGGATGACTTGAACAGGGAGAGTCTCTTCTTTTTTTATGCCCCAGGGATGGGAAGGAAGTGACCCCGGTGTCCGACATCCCCGTGGAGACCCACCGAGCCATTGCCACTTGTCACTCCTTGGTCCAGCTGGATGATGGGACGCTGGTGGGAGACCCCTTGGAGAAGGCCATGTTGATGGCCGTGGACTGGACCTTGACCAAAGGTAACACCGTTTTCCAGCTCCTCCCTTGGCTGCTGCTTGAGCCCCTTCACGTTCTCCATGGGGATTTTTTAGTGGGAGGGATGATGAAAACACCAATTTCCTCAATTCTGAGCCTGGAATTATCTCATTTATGGAGTTTTCCCGTGCCCCAGCCCAGGTTCTGAGTGAATTCCACCCAGTGTGATCCCAGGAACTGGTTTAGGGAAGTGGAAATCCTCGTTTGAGGAACCCCAAAGAGCAGAAGGCTGCAGATGCAGATCCTGTTTGTGTTGGTGTCCAAATTCTGGTTGTGGAAGCTCCATAAAATCAGGATCAGTGCTGATCTCAGTCGTGGGCTTTAGCACGGTCCTCTGCAGGCTTTCTACTCTGCTTCCTTCTCTTTCCCATCCAAGAGGAGCTAAAGTAGGAATCTTCCAGGAATGTTACGCCCGTATCCCACCAAAAGCCCAACTGGTGGGGGTTTTGCTTCTGGATTTTTAGCTGTGATAATAATTTATAGAATTGTGAAATGGGTTGGGTTGGGAGGGACCTCAAAGCCCATCCAGTTCCTCTGCCACGGGCAGGGACACCTCCCATGGGATCAGGTTGAAATCATGGAATGGGTTGGGTTGGAAGGGAACTCAAAGCCAATTCAGTTCCACCGTGGGCAGGGACACCTCCCACTGGGTCAGGGGGCTCCAAGCCACATCCAACCTGACCTTGGACACCTCCAGGGATGGGGCAGCCACCACTGCTCTGGGCAACCTGGGCCAGGGCCTCCCCACCCTCCCAGGAGAACATTTCTCCCCAAGATCTCATCTCAATCTCCCCTCTTGCAGCTCAAAACCCTTCCCCTCATCCTGTCCCTGCACTCCCTGATCAAGAGCCCCTCCCCAGCTTTCCTGGAGCCCCTTTCCCTACTGGAAGCTGCTCTAAGGTCTCCACAGCCTTCTCCAGGCTGCACAACCCCAACTCTCCCAGCCTCTCCTCACACAGGAGGTTCTCCAGCCCTTGGATCATCTCTGTGGCCTCCTCTGCCCTCGCCCCGACAAATCCATGTCCTTTCAAGCTATAAATGCACCTTCAGCCCTTCAAAACCATTCACATAAATGTTCCAATCAATGATATCCCTTAATTATTGGGATTTCCAGCTCTGTCTCTTTGTATCTAAGGAGAAGAAACTCCTCTGATCTCGGTGGCGCTTCCGTTGGGACCCGAAGGGAGGGGAAAAAGTTGCTTTTCGTACCACGAAACCTTTCAGGATTTCCTGATCTGTTTGTTTCCAGATGAGAAAGTTTTCCCCAGAAGTATTAAAACTCAGGGACTGAAAATTCACCAGCGCTTTCATTTTGCCAGTGCCCTGAAAAGAATGTCTGTCCTGGCGTCCTACGAGAAGGTCGGCTCCGCTGAGCTCTCTTACGTTGCGACTGTGAAAGGGGCCCCGGAGACGCTGCGCAAAATGGTGAGAGGAGGGGCTTCTCAGCACCCACCTCCCCATCCCCTTCCACCTCTTCGTCCCCCTCTGGAAGCTGGATGATGGAGAGATGGTTGTGGAAACGTGGGATGGGTTGGGTTGGAAGGGAACTCAAAGCGCCGTCCGGTTCCAAGGCCATGGGCAGGAACAGCTCCCAATGGATGAGGTTGGAATCATGGAGTCATGGGATGGGTTGGGTTGGAAGGGACCTCAAAGCCCATCCAGATCCATCCCCACGGGCAGGGACACCTCCCACTGGATCAGGGGGCTCCAAGACCCATCCAGCCTGCCCTTGGACACCTCCAGGGTGGCTGCCCTGGCCAACCTGGGCCAGGGCCTCCCCACCCTCCCAGGAGAACATTTCTCCCCAAGATCTCATCTCAATCTCCCCTCTTGCACCTCAAAACCGTTCCCTTCATCCTATCCCTGCACTCCCCGATCCAGAGCCCCTCCCCAGCTTTCCTGGAGCCCATTTCCCTACTCGAAGCTGCTCTGAGGTCTCCCTGGAGCCTTCTCCTCTCCAGGATGAACAACCCCAAGTGAACCAATGCCTGAAAAAGTCCACTGAGGAGTTTCAGTCTGATCCCAGTGGGAACTGGGTGGTTTTTCCTGGCCCTGTTGCTTTTCCTGACAGCAAAGGACCCAGTCTGAGGGATCTCCTCTGCCTTTGGTGGTGAGGAACCCTCCCAAAGGTGCCTCTTTTCCCCCTGTCCATGTGTTTAATGCGAAATATCAGAAGCTGCTATGGAATTGTGTTTGGAACTGCGTTAATTTGCTGCTTTCCCCTCCTTCTCCAGTTGTCCCAGTGTCCAAGCAACTACCAATCCATCCACACTGAGATTTCCCATGAGGGGGCAAGGGTGTTGGCCCTTGGCTACAAAGAACTGGGACACCTCACCCACCAGCAGGTAAAGCTCTCTGTTTAATCCTTGTAATCCAGCACCCAGCAAGGAAACGGAGGTGGACGGAGCAGGGAAGAGGGTTTGGGACTCTTTTGGGATGTGGCTGCCTCAAAGCTGCTGTTACTGTGGTGGATCAGGGTCTTCTGGGAAGATCTCAGCCTCTGTGTTGTGCTCCCAGCTTTGAATTGTGCTGCACTGTAGAATAATCAGGGAATGGCTTGGGTTGGAAAGGACCTCAAAGCCCATCCAGTTCCTCTGCCACGGGCAGGGACACCTCCCACTGGATCAGGGGGCTCCAAGCCCCATCCAACCTGGCCTTGGACACCTCCAGGGATGGGGCAGCCACCACTGCTCTGGGCAACCTGGGCCAGGGCCTCCCCACCCTCCCAGGAGAACATTTCTCCCCAAGATCTCATCTCAATCTCCCCTCTTGCAGCTCAAAACCCTTCCCCTCATCCTGTCCCTGCACTCCCTGACCAAGAGCCCCTCCCCAGCTTTCCTGGAGCCCCTTTCCCTCCTGGAAAAGCTGCTCTGAGGTCTCCCCAGAGCCTCCTCCTCTCCAGGATGAACAACCTCCAAGTCCCCCAGCCCGGCCTCATGAGGAAGATCCTCCCTGACACTGGGTGGTCCTTGAATCTGTTCCCTTTTCCTTCTGCTCCGTTAATCAATTCTTCCATTCCCCCGGTTCAAGCGATGTTGCCTCTTCCCTTGAAGCAACCAAGAGGTTCAGCACCGAAGGTCTCACCTGTACAGGTGGTTTTCTGTGGGCAGGGGCACCTGTTGGGCTTCCTGGGGCTGTTTCTGCAAGAGCTTTGGTCCAAAGAAGCTTCCAGAGCAGCCGAGCGCCGGGGTTGCTCCACGGGTGCCGGAGCTGTGTTCTCGGTGGTGTTTTGAGGAGCTCCTTGGAACCCACCGTGTGGTGCTTTGCTCTGGCAGGTGAGGGAGATGAAACGGGAAGCTTTGGAATGCGATCTTCGATTTGTTGGGTTCATCGTGGTTTCCTGTCCTCTCAAAGCTGACTCCAAAGCTGTCATCAGGGAGATCCAGAACGCGTCCCACCACGTAAGGGGGCCCGGGAGGTGGAATCTCAGCACCAAAAGCCTTGTTTGGAGCCGAGGGCGAAGGCTTTCTCAGGGGCACCTGTGGATGGGGCCTTATTTTTGTGGTGGGATGGCCAGAAGGACCTTCTGGCGGGTGTTGGCACGGAGTTGTGTCTCTTGGAGAGCATCTTGGAGTTGCCAGCCTGAAGAAGACTTCTCAGCTGGGTGGGTGAGGGAGCCCCGGGTCTGGCTGCCCTGGGAAGGTCTGGGATCTCCTTCTCTGGAGGGATCCAAACCCACCTGCACGACTTGACCCTGGTTTGGTCCAGGTGGGACTTGGGGAGCTCCAGAGGGCCCTTCCAACCCCACCAGGTTGGGATTCTGGGATCTGAGCACCAAAATATGGGCAGCTCGAGGGTCTCCTTGCCCTGCAGACTCGGAGGTGTCTGAGGAAGCCAAGGACTGATTTTTAACCCCTTTTGCTTTCTCCTCCAGGTAGTGATGATAACAGGGGACAATCCCCTCACCGCCTGCCACGTGGCACGGGAGCTCCACTTCCTCCAGAAGGAGCAAACCCTCATCCTGCAGCCTCCTGCGAGCGAAGGTGAGGGACCCCCACGCAGGAGACACCTCTGCTGTGGACAACATCAACCCAAGTCCTTGCTGGGGCTTGGTGTCAGCGTTGCCCACGGGCTCTTAGCGCTGCTGCCTGGTGCTGGTTGAGGGATCTCCTGAGCTTTGTGGGATCCTGGATAATCCTCTGTCCTCTGCTCTTCTCTGGCCTGGAGCACGTTCCTCTGCCAGCTCCAAAACTGGGCTGTCAGCACCTGAGGAGAAGAAACCTCAGACACCAGGACGTGTTTTGGGGCTGGAAATCAGCTCTTTGGAGAAGGATCTGGGATTCCCAGGGGACACGGAGTCACCCCTGGGTCCTTGTGGCCAGGGCTGTCTTGGGGTGCACAGAGAAGAGCTTGAGGAGCAGGCAAGGGGGGTTCTCCTCCCCCTCTGCTCAGCCCTACGGAGGCCCCACCCAGGGTCAGGGTCCAGCTCTGGGCTCCTCAGCTCCAGAAGGACCAGGAACCACTGGGAAGAGCCCAACGAAGGCCGTGGAGATGAGGAAGGGCCGGAGGAAAGGCTGGGAGAACTGGAGCTGCTCAGCCTGGAGAGGAGGAGGCAGAGAGGGGATCCCATCCATGCTGATCCCTGTCCGAGGGGGCTGGACTCTACCCAGTGGTGCCCAGCACCAGGGTGAGGGGCACTGGGTGCAAACTGGAGCCTGGGAAGTTCTACCTGGGCGTGAGGAGAAACTTCCCTGCTGGGAGGGTGAGGGGGCCTTGGACCAGGCTGCCCAGGGAGTGTGTGGGTGGGGTCTCCTCCTCCGGTGGGATCCAAACCCACCTGGACGCGATCTGGCGCGAGTTGACCGAGGTGGGACTTGGGGAGCTCCAGAGGGCCCTTCCAGCCCCACCAGGCTGGGATTCTGGGATCTGAGCACCAAAACAGGGGCAGTCTGAGGGCCTCCTTGCTGTGTGGAGTCGGAGATGTCCAGGGAAACCGAGATCCCTGTCACTGGAGGGAAGGAAGGTCCACCTGGAGCCCCTGCCTTGACGGGAGGTGGCCTTGTCACTGTCTGGAGGGCTTTGTGTCCACGATGGAGAGGAGCAGAGCCACCAGTTGGGTGGTGGTGCCGAGCACGTCCTTCTCTTTGCAGACTCCTCTTGGCAGTGGGAATCCATCGATGGCAGCACCGCGCTCCCGGCGCCGCCGCCATCCTTGCGGGAGCTGACGCGGCGCTACGACCTCTGCGTGACCGGGGAAGGGCTCTCCCACCTCCAGCTGGTGGACAAGGAGCAGCTCCTGAAGCTCATTCCGCACATCCAGGTGTTTGCCAGGGTGGTGCCAAAGCAGAAGGTGAGATATTCCAAGGAGGTGCGAACAGGAAGGATGGGAGAGGGGGGGCTTTATCCAGGAAAAGCAACAGGGCCGGGAACACCCACCCAGTTCCCACTGGGATCAGAATGGAACTCCTCAGTGGAGTTTTTCAGGCATAGGTTGGAGCGAGGGCAGAGGAGGCCACGGAGATGATCCAAGGGCTGGAGAACCTCCTGTGTGGGGAGAGGCTGGGAGAGTTGGGGTTGTTCAACCTGGAGAAGACTCTGGAAAGACCTCAGAGCAGCTTCCAGTAGGGAAAGGGGCTCCAGGAAAGCTGGGGAGGGGCTCTTGGTCAGGGAGTGCAGGGACAGGATGAGGGGAAGGGTTTTGAGGTGCAAGAGGGGAGACTGAGATGAGATCTTGGGGAGAAATGTTCTCCTGGGAGGGTGGGGAGGCCCTGGCCCAGGTTGCCCAGAGCAGTGGTGGCTGCCCCATCCCTGGAGGTGTCCAAGGGCAGGTTGGATGGGGCTTGGAGCCCCCTGACCCAGCGGGAGGTGTTGGAAGGGTTGGAACCGGATGGAGCTTTGATGTCCTTTCCAACCCAACCCAGTCCATGGTTCTGGCACCAAGAGGTGACCCAGAGGCTGCTGGTTCTGACGCTGCCGTTGTTCCCACAGGAGTTTGTGATCACTGCCCTGAAGAGCCTGGACTACGTCACGCTGATGTGCGGTGACGGCACCAACGACGTGGGAGCTCTGAAACACGCGGATGTGGGTGAGTCCTCCCCTTGGGACCTTCTCCTGCTCCCCCTGCCTGGCTTTGCTTTCAACCTCAAATCCATTGTCGGCTTCTCTGATGCTTTTGGGGTTGATCTGACCAACATCTCGTGGTGGCATAAAGCAAGGTAAAGAAGGGTCTTTGTGCTGGTGGAAAACCCTTCCCCTCATCCTGTCCCTGCACTCCCTGACCAAGAGCCCCTCACCAGCTTTCCTGGAGCCCCTTTCCCTACTGGAAGCTGCTCTGAGGTCTCCATGGAGGTTGAACCACCCCAACTCTCCCAGCCTCTCCTCACACAGGAGGTTCTCCAGCCCTTGGATCATCTCCATGGCCTCCTCTGCCCTCGCTCCAACAGCTCCAGGTCCTTCCTGCCCTCAGGACTCCAGACCTGGACACAGGGCTCCAGGTGGGGTCTCACCTGAGTGGAGCAGAGGGGCAGAACCCCCTCCCTCACCCTCTGGTCCCACTGCTCTGGGTGCAGCCCAGGGTGAGGTTGGGTTTCTGGGCCCTGAGAGCCCTTTGGTGGCTCCTGTGGAGCTTCTCCTCCCCCGGCACCTCAAGTCCTTCTCCCCAGGGCTCTTCCCAACCCATTCTCCACCCAACCTGTCTATAAATTTACCACGACAAGAAAACCCCCAACTCTTGGTCACCACCTTGAGGGTGCCTGTCCTCTCCAGCCCTCTGATCATCTCCATGGTCTCCTCTGGCCTTCTGAAGTGCTTTTGCCCCCCTGGCAGGAGTGGCACTTCTGGCCAACGCTCCGGAGAGACTTCCCGAACGGAAGAGGCGGCCTCGGGACGGAGCCGTTGATGCGCGGCCGCTCCTGCCGTCGGTGGGCGGCGGCTCCGTGAAGCCCACGTCCCGTGGAGCCAAGCACAGGGTCCTGTCCCAAAGAGAGGAGCAACTGGCCATCCACAGGGTTGGTAACGAGGTGGTTCAGAGCCCGTCCAGGTGTTCCTCCTCCGGTTTAGTGCAAACTGGGAATGGCGGGATGTTCTGGGAGAAGACCAAGACTTCTCCTCCTTCTCCTGAGGTGGCACCGTGGGTTTGGGCAGGGAAGGTGCCATCAGGCTGCTGCCTCACCTTGGAACCTCTTGGAACCATCTGGTTGGAAAAGACCTCTGAGATCAGTATTGGGTCCAGTTCTGTTTAACATCTTCATCGATGATTTAGATGAGGGGATGGAGTTCATCACGAGTAACTTTGTGGATGACACCAAGGTGGGAGGGAAGAGGGCTCTGCAGAGGGACCTGGATAGGCTGGAGAGATGGGCTGAGTCCAACAGGATGAGGTTCAACAAGGCCAAGGTCCTGCACTTTGGCCACAACAACCCCCTGCAGTGCTCCAGGCTGGGGACAGAGTGGCTGGAGAGCAGCCAGGTGGGAAGGGACCTGGGGGTGCTGATGGACAGGAGGCTCAACGTGAACCAGCAGTGCCCAGGTGGCCAAGAAGGCCAATGGCATCCTGATATCAGGAATGGCGTGGCCAGCAGGACGAGGGAGGTGACCCTTCCCCTGCACTCGGCGTTGGTGAGGCCACACCTTGTCTTGTGTTCAGTTCTGGGCCCCTCGGGTCAAGAAAGTGATCGAGGGGCTGGAGAGGGTCCAGAGAAGAGCAACAAAACTGGTGAAGGGACTGGAGCACAAGTCCTACGAGGAGAGGCTGAGGGAGCTGGGGTTGTTCAGCCTGGAGAAGAGGAGGCTCAGGGGTGACCTCAATGCTCTCCACAACGATCTGAAAGGAGGTTGTGGGCAGGTGGGGGTTGGACTCTTCTCTCAGAACAAGAGGGCACGAGCTTGGACTCTGCCAGGGAAGGTTTAGGCTGGACATCAGAAAGTTCTTCCCAGAGTGGGTAAAGAGGCTTTGGAATGGCCTTCCCAGAGAGGGGGTGGATTCACCATCCCTGGAGGTCTTTAAAATAAGACTGGATGTGGCACTTGGTGCCATGATCGAGTAACCACGATAGTGTTGGATTAAAGGTTGGACTTGATCTTGGAGGTCTCTTCCAACCCAGATAATTCTATGATCGAGTCCAACCATCCCTGTCCCCTCACTGAATCCTGTCCCTAAGAAACTCATCCACCCAACCCTTAAAGACCTCCAGGGATGGCGACTCCACCACCTTCTGAGCAAACGGGGGTGCAGGAGAGAGGAAGAACCTGAGATCAGCTTTGATGCAGGTTGTGGGAAGGAGGTGGACGTTGGTGTCTTTTCTTCTCTCCCAGGAGCGGCTCAGTCAGGTCCTGAAGGATCTGGAAGAGGAACGTGTGCCGGTCGTGAAGCTGGGCGATGCCAGCATCGCAGCTCCCTTCACCTCCAAGCTCTCTTCCATCCAGTGCAGTAAGGGGGGACCTGAGGAGTTGGGGTGGTGGATCACCACGTGTCCCTGTTCCCAAGGGGAATAACTCTTGGTTTGAAACAGCCATGGGATGGGTTGGGTTGGGAGGGACCTCAAAGCCCATCCGGTTCCTCTACCACGGGCAGGGACACCTCCCGCTGGGTCAGGGGGCTCCAAGCCCCATCCAACCTGGCCTTGGACACCTCCAACCCACCTTTGATCTCAACATGATGGCTTTAAATGATCTTCATGGTGTAGAAACAGCACTGTTGGTCAAGTGGTCGCCCTTTGCTTTGCTGCTGGAGCCTCATTTTGAGGCAAAGACCACAATTTGGCCAAAAAACTCATGGTTTGAGGAACACGATGACCTTTGTGGCACCACTTAAAGGTGAAATGGGATGGATTCATGGAACCATGGAATGGTTTGGGTTGGAAGGGACCTCAAAGCACCCCCATGGGCAGAGACACCTCCCACTTGGTCAGGGGGCTCCAAGCCCCATCCGGCCTGGCCTCGAAGAGGGCGTGGGGTGGGGAGAAGTGTCCCCAAACCCATGGCTTTGTTATCTTTTCATGTGGAGCCAACCCTGCAGGGGTTCCTTGGATGGAGGCACCAGCAGGGAGGGCTTAGGAGATTCCCTCTGTGTTGCCTCAGAGAAGGAGAGGGCTGAGGGTCGGAGCCCCAGAACCCTGGTTGGTTCCATTTCCAAAGGGATGGAGCTCCAGAGCCTGGTTGGTTCCATTTCCAAAGGGATGGAGCTCCAGAACCTGGTCAGATCCATTCCTAGAGGGGTGGAGGCCTGGAACCTCGTCAGTTTGGTTCCATTTCCAATGGGACTGAGCTCCAGAACCTGGTTGGATCCATTCCTAAAGGGATGGAGCCCCAGAACCTGGTTGGTTTGGTTCCATTTCCAATGGGATGGAGCCCCAGAACCTCCCTGGTTCCATTTCCAAATGCATGGAGCCCCAGAACCTGGTGGTTTCCATTCCTAAAGGGATGGAGCTCCAGAACCTGTTTGGTTTGGTTCCTTTTCCAACGGGATGGAGCTCCAGAGCCTGCTGGCTTCCATTCCCACCGGGATGGAATTCCAGAACCTGGGGTTGGTTCCTCTTCCCAACTCTTGCTTCCCTTTTGCTCCGCAGTCTGTCACGTGATCAAGCAAGGCCGCTGCACGCTCGTGACCACCCTCCAGATGTTCAAGATCCTCGCCCTGAACGCCCTCATCCTGGCTTACAGCCAGAGCGTCCTCTACCTGGAAGGGGTCAAGTTCAGTGACTTTCAGGCCACTCTGCAGGGGCTGCTCTTGGCCGGCTGCTTCCTCTTCATCTCCAGGTCCAAGGTGAGGGTTGAGAACCGCCTTGGGGCGGTGGTCGGTCCACATCAGCCAGAGGGGGAGGGATTCTGTGTTCCCTGGGATTTGGGAGCTGCTTCTGATCACAGGTGGCTTCGTTCAGGCTACAGGAAGAGCTTGGGATGGGGTTTTGTGTTCTCCAGGGCTTGGGAAGCTCCTGAGGAACCTCTTGAGGTCACAGGTGGCTTCGTTCAGGCTACAGGAAGAGCTTGGGATGGGGTTTTGTGTTCTCCAGGGCTTGGGAAGCTCCTGAGGAACCTCTTGAGGTCGCAGGTGGCTTCGTTCAGGCTACAGAAGAGGAGGTGGAAGCGTTGGGAAGGATAATGTGGATAAATGGTTTGGTTGAGGTTGTTCCTTGCCCCGGCCGAGGGTCTCCGGTGTCCCTGAGGCAGGAATCTCCCGAGCAACGCAAACCTTTGTTGGATTCTGCTGGAAAACATCCTGGAGATGCTCAAAACCCTTCCTGTTTGCTCTTCTCTCCCAGCCTTTGAAAACTCTTTCCAAGGAGCGTCCTCTGCCAAACATCTTCAACCTGTACACGGTGCTGACGGTGCTGCTGCAGTTCCTCGTGCACTTCCTCAGCCTCGTTTACCTGTACCGGGGCGCCCAGGCCCGGAGCGAGCCCAGGTGAGGGTCCCCTCACCCACCCTGGGATGGGTTGGGTGGGAAGAGACCTCAGAGCCCATCCAGATCCAACCCCACGGGCAGGGAAACCTCCCAGTGGGTCAGGGGGCTCCATCCAACCTGGCCTTGGACACCTCCAGGGATGGGGCAGCCACCACTGCTCTTCCCTTCTCTCCGCAAGGGAACTTGAACATTCCCGATCGTCCTGAGCCCCATCGCTGATCTCCAGCTTCGTTCTCTCTCAGACAGGAGGAGTTTGTGGATCTCTACAAGGAGTTTGAGCCCAGCCTGGTGAACAGCACCGTCTACATCATGTCCATGGCCATGCAGATGGCCACGTTCGCCATCAACTACAAGGCAAGTCCTGTTTAAATCCCACCTCCAGGAGCACCAGGAAAGGGATTTGGGTGATCAAGGTGCAGTAACGATGTCGTTCTTTAATCACAAAATACATTTTCTCTGGTTTTGGGGGAAAACCTCTCTCTTTTGGTACCCTTGCGATGAGCCAAGTGTCCCAAACTGTGTCCTCATGGCTTAGAGTGGAGGCTCTTTGCTGGGTCAAGGCCTGGCTCGGTGGCCGAGCTCAGGGAGCAGAGTTGAATCCCATTGGTGGTTGGGACAGGTGGTGTCCTCAGGGATCAATGCTGGGAATGGTTCTGTTTCATCTCTTTATCCGTGATCTGGATGGGGGGATCGAGTGGTCCCTCTGGAATTTTGGAGGTGACACTGAGTTGGGTGGGAATGTGGATCTGCTGGAGGGCAGGGAGGGTCTACAGAGGGATCAGGACATGGATCTATGGATGGAGGGCACGGAGGGAATGCAGAGGGGTCTGGAGAGCCTGGATCCATGGATGGAGGGCAGGGAGGGTCTGCAGAGGGATCAGGACTGGAGGTCTTGCGCTGGATGAGCTGTTCTTTTCCAACCTTAATGATTCCATGGTTCTTCAAACTGCTGCACATCCCCTGGTCTGAGGGAGCTCCCCTTCACCTCTGCTCCTGGTTTCTTCTTGTCTTCCAGGGCCACCCTTTCATGGAGAGTCTCCAGGAGAACAAGCCTTTGCTGTGGAGCATCATCCTCTCGGGATTTGCCATCGTGGGCCTCCTCACGGGCTCCTCACCGGAGTTCAACGAACAGTTTGGGTTGGTGGAGATCCCCACCGAGGTGAGAGGGCAGCGTTTGTCCACACCCATGGCTTTGATCCACCGTTTCCAGTGGGAAAACAGGACACAGCCTGGGGAAGCTCAAGGTTTTAGGAGAACATCAGGCAGATGGTGACTCGTGGACCATCAAAGTAGCTTCAAGTGAGAGGATGTGGAAGCATTTCAACACAGGGTGGGGGTGAAGGGGTTGGGAGCAGCCCTGGGGAGAAGGGCTTGAGGTGCTGGGGGAGGAGAAGCTCCACAGAAGCCACCAAAGTGCTCTCATGGCCCAGAAACCCAACCTCACCCTGGGCTGGACCCAGAGTAGTGGGACCAGAGGGTGAGGGAGGGGGTTCTGCTCCTCTGCTCCGCTCAGGTGAGACCCCACCTGGAGCCCTGTGTCCAGGTCTGGAGTCCTCAGGGTAGGAATGACCTGGAGCTGTTGGAGCGAGGGCAGAGGAGGCCACGGAGATGATCCAAGGGCTGGAGAACCTCCTGTGTGAGGAGAGGCTGGGAGAGTTGGGGTTGTTCATCCTGGAGAAGGCTCTGGGGAGACCTTGGAGCAGCTTCCAGTAGGGAAAGGGGCTCCAGGAAAGATGGGGAGGGGCTCTTGGTCAGGGAGTGCAGGGACAGGATCAGGGGAAGGATTCTGATCTGCAGGAGGGGAGATTGAGATGAGATCTTGGGGAGAAATGTTCTCCTGGGAGGGTGGGGAGGCCCTGGCCCAGGTTGCCCAGAGCAGTGGTGGCTGCCCCATCCCTGGAGGTGTCCAAGGGCAGGTTGGATGGGGCTTGGAGCCCCCTGACCCAGTGGGAGGTGTCCCTGCCCGTGGGAGTGGGACTGGATGAGCTTTGCGGTCCCTTCCACCCCAACCCATTCCATGGTTCTGGAATACAGAGGACAGGGTCTAACGGGTTGTGTTTGCTTCTCCAGTTCAAGGTGGTCATCACACAAGTGCTCCTGGCTGACTTCTTCCTGGCTTTGGTAGTGGATCGGATCCTCCAGTTCCTGCTGGGGAGCGCCAAACTCAAAGTGCCTTCCTGAGAGGAACCGCGAGGTCGTCGCCCCCGGCGCCGCCTTCCAAGGGCACAAGACTCCTCCTCCAATTCTCTTGACAAGGACTGAGCCCGTTGGGAAACGGGAAAGGGTTTCCTCCAAATCATTTGGAAACCCCAAACACCTCTGTGAAGGCAGAATTTTTTGACTTTTTACTGTTTCCAAGCTGCCCCCAGCGACCTTCGGGAGTTTTTTTTTCCATCCCCAACGCTTCAGGAAATGTTTTGGTCACTAAAAAAAAAAACACCCCCCCCAAGTCAAAGTCTTTTGAAACACGTTTGGAGCTTCCTTTGTGGGGCCAAAAGCTTTGTGGTAACACGAGGGGGAAGGTTGCCAGAGCAAAGGGGATTCCAAAGGGCTGGAGCTCTCCTGCGATGGGAATTCCCAGGCGTTGAGGGAGCGAGTGGTGCTCTTCTGCCCAACCCTGCTTTTCAAACCCATTTTTGAGGCAGGTGAGAAGAGAAATACGTTTATTTTTTGCCCTAAGCAGTTCCTGGAAGCGTTCTCGTTGGGATTTCTTCAGGCACAGTGGGATTTCAGCAGGGAAAGAGCCGGGGGTTCAGTCCCAGACGGGTGTTTGGTTGCAGTTCCCATCCTCGAGGGAGGCTCCGGCATCAACAGACGCTGGGAGGGAGCCGGGCAGCGGCCGTTCTTTCCACCCCAAAAGTGTAGTGGTACTGGAAATCAAAGAAAGAAGGGGCAGGATGAGGTGCTGGAACGTGGGAAGATGGGAATGGGACCCCTTTCCACCCCAAAAAGGTGCAGGATCAGGCTCTGGGATGTGGGAAAGTGGGAATATGACCACTTTCCACCCCAAAGAGGTGCAGGAGCGAAGCAGCTCAGCTCGCTCACCTCCCTCTCGATGTCAGCAAGAGACTTCACGGTGAGGTCTGTGAGGAGAGCCTGGAAAAGAGAAAGAATTCCAAATTAGGGATACTTTGGAGGTGGGATTGAAGGGGAGGGTGAAAAGGAGAACTCACGGTGCTGCCAGAACTGAGCCTGCTCTCAAATTTGGGGTGCAGGGCGAAAGGCACACCGTCCATGGCTGGAAGGGAAGCAGGGAGACATCAGGGATAGAGAAGAGCTGAGGAATTAATCACTGCCTGAAGGAGTTGAGGGGAAGGAGACAGCTGAGAGTCGGGGCAGGAGGTCAGGGATGTCTTTAATCATGGAATTATTGAGGTTGGAAAAGACCTCCAACCTTATCCAGCCCAACACCACCAAACCCTGTCATCAGCTGCCACATCTCTACATGTTTTGCCTTCCTCCAGGGATGGAGACCCCACCACTGCCCTCAGCAGCCTCTTCCAAGGCTTCTCCACTCTTTCCATAAAGGATTTTTTTCCCAATATCCAATTAAACCTTCCCTGGCACAACTTGAGACCATTTCCTCTCATCCCATCCCTTGTTCCTTGGGAGAAGAGCCCAGCAACCACCTCACCACAGCCTCCTTTCTGGGAACTGCAGAGCACAATGAGGCCTCCCCTCAGCCTCCTCTTCTCCAGCCCCTTCCCTGGTCCTCCAGACCCTTCCCAGCTCCGTTCCCTTCTCTGGATGCTCTTCAGCCCCTCAATATCCCTCTTGGAGTGAGGGGCCCAAAACTGGACCCAGGATTCCAGGTGTGGTCTCACTTTAACCAAAGCAAGGAATAACTTTCAGGAAGAGAGAACCCTTCAGGAAACCTCTCCTCTAAAACCTGAGCTCAATTCCAGTCTAAACAGAAGGGGGTGGAACTGTGTGAGCCCACTTTGATTTTAAAGGACCCTTTAAAGACGGATGTGCTGGCTTTGTGCCACTTCCAATTCCTGATGGATTCCTTACCTGAGAGGCCGTAGATGTTGGTGGTGTCGTAGAGGGATCCAGGCTGAGGCGAGCGTTTCAGGCTGCCGGGAGCAGCGGGTGCCCTGTAACAATCAAAATTAATTTGCACCCAGTAATGAGCCTCGGGGGTTTATTAGGATTTATTCCCACTCCTGGATTATTCCAGGTGGGATTGGGAATTCAGCTGAGCTCCTACGTACTCCTGGGGTGAGTGTGGAGTGCGGAGCGAGAGCTGCCGCAGGCCCGCACTGAGCAGCCGCGGCTCGGCGAGGGCTTGGGGGCTGCAGCGTCCCACCGGTCCCTTCTTACACCAGATGGCAAAGCCTCCCATTTCCCTGGAGGAAGAATCCAAAGGGAGTTTGCAGGGAATGGTGGGAACCGAAGTGGGAGCGGGGGACGTGGGCAGGACCCCCCCTACCCTATTTTCATGTAGTGTGGGAGGGCTCTGCTCTTGGGGCTCAGCTGGATCTCGAACACGGCCGTCTCGGCCGTTTCCTCCGGCTGCAGCTTCACGTAGATCCACTTCTTCCGGGAGACGGCGGTGCCTGAGGGAGGAAAATGGGATCTGGGGATCAGGGAGGACTTCCTGGTCTTGGCGGGGGGAGGGGTGGTGGTGCAATTCCCAGGATCAGGGGGCACTTACGAGGTTCCGGGAATTCGGGAGCGCGGGTGTATCCGGTGGGATGTGGGCTGCGGTCGCTCAGAACCTGCACATCAGTGACCACGGGAGCCACCTGGACAGGATCGGACCTTGGTACTGGGATGGGAACTCCATAGTAGGATGAGGACCTTGGTCCCAGGAAGGGACCTTGCTTCTGGATTGGCACTTTGCTACTGGGATGGAAACCTCGGTACTGGAATGGGATCTTAGTACTGGGACAGGGACCTTGGTACTGGGATGGGACTCTATAGCAGGATGGGGACTCCGTAGTGGGAGAGGGACCTCGGTACTGGGATTGGGACTCAGCAGTGGGACAGGGACCTTGGTACCGAGATGCGGACACTGGGATGGGACCTCTGTATTGGGACAGGATATTGGTAAGAGGATGGGGGGTTATTACTGGAATGGAAGGGACCTCAGTACTGGGATGGGGACTCTTTAGCGGGACAAGGACCTCAGTACTGGCATGGGGACCTTGGTACCAGAATGGGGCTTGTGGTAGTGGGATAGGTCTTCAGTACCGGGATGGGGAACCTGGGACGGGACCTCAGGACCGAGACAGGATGTTGGTACCGGGATGGGTCCCCGGTACTCCACCGGGGCACGGCTCCCCCTGCCCCCCCACCCCGCACCTGGGCTCCGCCGGTTCTGAAGCACAGGTACCCGCTGCCCTTGTGCCCGAAGCCCTTGCCCAGGTTGGCCGCCGCGCCCTCCACGGTGGTGGTGATCTGCGGGCACAGGGAGCGTCAGGCCGCGTCAGAACCGGAGCGGGGCAGCAGGACCCCTCCCCACCGCACCTACCACGGTCCAACCGGCGGGTGCTGCCGAGAGCCCGCTGGCCCAGCCCACGCCGGTGAGCGGGACTCCCCCCGCCGCCGCCATGGCCTCCGCCTCCGACACGGAAGTGGCGAGGCCCTGCCCCCTCCACGCTGCTGAGCAGCCATTGGGCGGTGCAGGGTCACCGCTACAGTGATTCGCTGCCGCGCCCTGAGTGACGCGCGCGACGACCAATGAAAAGCAAGTATCCTCAGACGACGGGTTCAAACGCGGAAGCGCGGAG
>JAUMJL010002330.1:0-36073 GCA_033558185.1 Dromococcyx pavoninus | reverse complement strand
CCTTTCCTTTTCACTAGGGGTTGGGTCAGTCGTGGAATGGTTTGCGTTAAAGCCCATCCAGTTCCAACCCCCCTGCCACACCTCCCGCTGGATCAGGTTGATCTAAAACCCATTTAGCCTGGCCTGGAATTGAAACAAGAAGTAGTTACAATTACAAAAAGTGGAATATTTGTGATATAAGCTAAAGTAAAGTTTCATCTAAGTAACTGCATTTTTTGAAAGTTAGAGACAGAACGTCCCTCTGATAGCATGTTTTCTTTATGGCATGTTTTTTTTTTCAAACAGTGTTTTTCCACACACTGTTCGAGAGAAACGATAATGTGTTCAGTACAGTCTGTGCTGAACAGATGTGTTTTCTTCTGTAATCACCTTTGTTTGCAGCCTCTCCCTGTCTAAATGCAAGGTCAGACGAAGAGCTGGCTCCAAAGCTCCAGTTAGCAGAGATTTGACTGTTGTGAGATTCATAATAACATTAAAATTAGTTCTTGGAAAGTAATTGAATATGCATGAGATTGCTGAGAATTTATATATATGCGTGTAAGTGGGAAATATCTTCTGTCCCCAGCTCTTGTCATGCAGGATTGATGGAAATCATTCCCTCATGCATGCAGCGCAGAATTGAAGGATGCTTTGCTTTTCTGAAACTCCAAAATGAGTCTTAAGAGAATTTATTTGCAGGCATTTTTGGTATCAGAACATTTCCAGGGATTGGACATCCACAGTTTCTCTGGGCAACCTGTGCCAGTGCCTCACCAGCCTCACAGTAAAAAAATTCTTTCTAAAATCCAGTCTAAATCTCTCCTCTTTCAGCTTAAAACCATTTGGTCTCATGATATCCCTGCACTCCCTGGTAATGAGCCCCTCAAAAACCCTGGCATAGTTACCAGTGAATGAGTTTTTCGCGTTTCAGCTGAAACTAAAATCCGTCTTGTCCATTGTCAGCTCTACGCCAAGTATTTTACATGAGGCAGCATAATCTCTCTTTTTAATATTTCAAAATTGAGTGCTCTGTCCCTTTTGCACAAAATAGAAAACCCGAAGAGCACCCTGTTCATGATTTTAAATTACTTCTGGAATATAGAAGTAATCACAGGATTCATACGGAAGTAATCTGGGATACAGAAGCAACATGGAGCTGTAAGTTGGTGTCATTGAGTTTGGATTCGTAAAGTCCTGAAGGTCCTTGTCCCCTTGTCAGTTGTCAGCGATTTGTCAGTTGTAGGTTGTCAGCAAAATCTGTGGACAAGAGGAAACGTGAGTGATCTGGACTTAAATCGGATAATTGTCTCTCAGGTCTTTGCCTCTGATAAGGAGAGTCCCAGATCCCTTCAGGCTAAGAGCAAGTTGTATATTTTCGTCAAATTGTTGTCGTGACTACTCAGGTAGTTGGAGGATTTTTAAAAATTGATGACGCTTGATTCTTGAAATTCTTTTTCTTTTGTACCTTTATCTTGTCAAATATTGATAATATATCAATATATCTCAATATTTCAATATGCTAAGCAGTCTGTGCTGGCTTTACTCTTGCCACAACTCATTTTTCTTGTATTTTAATGTTGGGGCAATTGCTCAAATTCTTACTTAAGGATTTACTCTCAGAATCATTGAGAATTATCTAAATGATATGGAATTGTCCATTAAAGAGGTTATATGTGAACATGTGGGTTTAGATACTATGTGAAATATGACTACTTCCATATAGCCATTGAGGTTAGGCATCTTCCAGTGTTTCAGGCCAATCTAATTTGTGCCTGTGGGAGCAAAAAGGGAAGATGGCTTCTTGTCCTTGATAACTGTGCTTCAGGAAACAGGAGTGCTCGAGAGTTTGTTGTTTGTTTGGAGTTTTTTGGCTGGTTTTTTTTTTTGAGGGGAGATGGTTGTGGTTTTTTTTAGTTCCTCTCTATAGGAGAAAGAATAGAGAGAAAAATGAAGCAGCTTCATGCGATAGGACAACTATCAGCCCCCACAAAAATATGATTAAGGTTTTTTGCTGTTTCCCCAGTTTTGACAGTCTGCCAGTAAAAGCAGTGAGTGAACTGAGACAAGATGAAGAAAAGACAAAAGTTCTTGTTAATGTTTAGCTTTCCCCTCCCTGTTTGTACTGAGAGGTAATATGTAATTTGGTCTTCCCAGAGGCATATTTTAGTTAAGAGTTAAGAACTTAGAATCTAAGAATTAAGAACTTGATGAAAAGTTTAGAACAGCAGTAAAGCAAGACAATGGAAGATAAAACGTGGTAGTCTTTTTCTCTCCAACTTCCAGACAGAATTTGCTTATGAGTGATCTGATGTCTACAGATAAAGTTGAACTTTTCAGCTAGAGAAAGGAATAAACTTAATATCTCTTTTTACTTAAGGTAAATACAGAGCATTGCCTAGAGAAAAGAATGTCAGCTCTGCTTTTTTAGTATCAACTGAATAGCTGTAAGGCAAGCAGACTGAAGGCACAACTCAATCAAAGTAAACCAGTTGGCTTAGTAACACGTGGTTAATATGGGATTAAGAAATGAGATCCTAAAGTGAATTTTGGAAACAAAAAGTAAAATGGTGAATCCTTCATACTATCTAATAAACCTTTTCATGCATGCACGCACACATGTGTCTGTATGGCACTTTAGTACTGGTTATATCTGTCCCATAAGTTTAGTTGATGTAGAAGACCATTGCAGAATAGCTTGAAAAGTGCATTTAAGGAGAGTTTCTTCCATGTTTAGCGGTTAATTTCATTTTGTGTAAAAAGTAAAAACGAAACCTTTGGAGAATGTCTGCACTTCAGTATTTTGATAATGTGGTGTTTTCAGTATGGTATTTCTGTCATCACTGATATTTGTGAAACCAAGGTAGTTCCATTCTTATACTCCGTTGTTTGCATGTGTTTACATACAAATCTCAAATATTTAAAGCATTTACATTCACTATTTCTGCTGGTGACATTTAGATAATTTTAAAATAACACAGAGGTTATTGGGAATGAATTACATTTTAATTAAAGTGCTATTTTTTGATGTTGCTGGTCTTTTTCTCTGTGAGTTTTGGGTTTTCTTTTTTTGCATGTGTATTCATGTAACAAACTTTTGCCATATTCAGGAATTAAGTTTTAGACATTCGTTTCAGAGTTTCTCTTTCAGAAGCTGTGTTTTCTCAAGGCTTATTTCAAAAGCCTCCCACAATACCAACTTCTTTTGAGTGCGGTACATGCCTTTAATTTGGTAGTTGATCTACCAAAGCTATTTGTAGTTTTAGACTTGTTTGAAATTTAGGCTCCATGAAATATTTGCACTGAATATGGTGGTTCAGGCAACTGATTACGGCACTTTAAATAAAGTTTAACTGCTTTGAGGAAAGCGAATGCAGTAGAGAATGTCTTGATGCCTTCTCTAGCCATGTGCTTTGTTCTTAAGCATTCAGAAAATCATAGGATGTAATATTTTATCAAAAGCATATTTTTCAGAGTGAAAATGTGTTTCAGACTTTCACCTTTTCACTGACAGAACGGTTTTGCAGTGGAAAGAGAGGAAAGGATGAGGAAATATATTCTACAGTTGTTAATGGTTAGTGGCATTCACATTTTCATCTTCGCTAATGAAAGTGTGTGAATGGTCGTTGTTTAAGGAAAAATAAGATTGTTCATTTCTTTCCTTGGCTATGAAACAGAGCTGATCCGGTCGTTGTGTTTCATTGTAGTGCTGTAATAGTGAGTCCATAAATTCAAATAAGGAAAAACTTCCATGTTAAGCAAGTTTTTCCATATCTTGTAATCCACCAGATCCCTTACCTCTTTCCTAAAAGCAATCCCGTGACCTAGTTCTTGTGTGCTGTTTCTCTACACATAAATGGACATTTTCAGGAAGTTTGACAACTACATAGTCTGGTTTTGAGGTTGAGGAATCTCTTGGTTACATTTAATAAATACTCCCATCTGCAAAGCAGTGGAAGAAATTTAACTGCAAATACTGACCTGGATGCAATAAATGTGTAGCCTGGATAATTTCAAAGATATTTATATCAGTTCTGCCATGGGCAGAAACAAAGTTTCAGAGTGATTGTCCTGTAGGTGAGGTGGTTCAGCTGTCACTGTAACAGCATGAAGGATGTAAAGGTTTGGTTTGATCAAGACTTCAGTTCCACAAGCAGCTAGGTCAATGTAGTATGCCTTTACTATGTCTGAAAAGGAAGAGGGCTTGCTGCTTTCTCCTTTTTCATCCCTTCTTCCCTGGCCACGTGGTTCCTCTGGCACTTGTCTGACAGTTTAATGGATGGGTTCAGTTTACTAACCCAGTACAAAGCTGTCCACTTCTTTTTCAGGATTAATCTTTTGCCAAGTTGGCGAGGTGAATTGCCTCGCAGTGGAAGCTTCCAACCACCAAAGCTAGGGCAAGGTGAGCAGCAGGACTTCTGGGAATGGATGCCGCGGGCAGAGCCAGACCTCTCCAGTTTGGTGGCCGCAGGCTGTTAGATCCACTCACCCGGTAACCTGATACAACAAACCACAGGCTCTTGTAAAATCTGCACGTGTTTCTCTGAGGAATAACATGAATATGAGATGTTGAAAGTTTTCCCATGGGAACTATTATTTCTCAAGTTAAACGTTGCTGTTAGGATGTGGATTTGTTGGAAAATGCTTTGTGTGCATTCTTGATTTGCTATGCAGCTAAGTATTTTGGGGTTTTTAAGTTAAAGCAGTCTCTCCTATTAAAAATAGAATTTAGTGCAGGTCCTAAATATAAGAAGAATCATGTTCACCTTCCACATGGTGGTTGTGTTGTGTAACTGGTTGAATCTGAAGTATTCAGAAACAATTTGTCACGGTGCACTGTAATTCTTGTTTCTCACAGAAAAGTAGGAAGCATCCCTAAAATTAGAAAGCAGTGATTATGTTCTGATATTTTGAACTGTAGGTCTCATTTTTTTCCTAAATCTAGATGTAGACAATAATTAGAAATAAAATGCTGAACTTTTTGGTATGAACAGTAGGACAATGGGAGTGCTAGTGAATACTCACAAAGTTGTTTAGAATAGGAATATAATCTTCTTCATATCTATACTAAAGAAGTTGTCAAAAATTATGTTTCAAGTGAGAGAAAACAGAAGATCTTTTTGTGAGATGAAAACTGATGAGATTAGCATCTGTGTCTACTGTCTCCTTAGCATTGGGGTTTTCTAAATACCATCTGAATAATTTAGGTGTTATCATTTGAGTGCCTGAGAGCATTGCATAGTGTACCATTGACTTCCCTTTCTCCTAACTTCCAGGCATCTTAATATATCACTTGTTAACGTATACATTGGACATAAACATTGTGTCTGCATGGATGTGTTCAAACATGTGGCTGTTTTGTTTGAACTCAGTGGTTTACATCTCTTCCTCTAACATTTCTAGGTAATTCGGCTGGGGGCCACGCCTGTTAGCCTGAGCTTGCTCTCTATCCAGGTTTATGCTTCCTCTTCAGAGAAGGAGACTTCCAAAAAGGAGCTGCTGAAAATTGAGGAGGTAAGTGTGGTTAGAGCCTTAGCGCTCTTCTGTCTACAGGGAAGTATCTAGAGAATTCTGAAAGTCATTATGGTTTGATGCGTGAAAGCATTTGGCTGCATCTCTCCACTCTTTGTATTCTTACCTTTAAACTTGCTTCTCTGTTTTCAGTAATAGACATGTCAACATGGTTTTGCTTCTTTTGCCCGAGGGCTGCATTTAGTGCCCTCTGCCTGATAGCATTGAGCTTGTTTGTGTGCAAAATCTTTTCCTACATTAAAGCCTTCTGTTCTGCATTCAGGAATTATTTTTTAGTGTTTGTAGCTTTACTTGTGATTGTATTTCAAATCCACAGGAGTATTTTATTTGGTTTCTATCGAAGTAATATCATGTATTTTCTATTACAAGTACTCTTGGTAAATTCTAATTAAATTTCATTTATGTTGTCAAATAAAACAGCAATTCTAAAGTTTTTATTTCTAAAAATATTCTCCTTTTTTACAGGCAACAATGCTTGTCTGGCAATTCTTAGTTCCAGTAGAGTAGCCTACAGAATTTTATCAGCTTTCCTTTCTTTGCATCATTCAGACCGAAGCAACAACAAAGTAGTGATAATAAAAACCTGTTACTTTATTGTTTCTCTTAAGATGTTACAGATATCTTGGTTATATCACAAACAGAGCTTCAAAAGACCCTGTCAAACTGCAGACTCACCAGCATTGACGCATATGCTTTTAACAGTCTCCAACATTAAAAAACAAACACAAACTAGTTTGTAACCAAATAACAGCTTCATATCCATAAGGGTTTGTAAATGTTTAAAAAATTTAGGTACTTCAACCCAAGCTAAAAGCTTTTTACAGGAGCAGTGAAAGTAAATTAAACTTATTTTTGTGTATACTTAGGTCTTTTGGATGTATTTGCAGGGGTGGTTTCCTCCCATCCCTTGAGAGGATCAGTAGTTGAAGCGATCTGCTGGCTTCACCCTGGTGAAGTAACCTTGGCTTAGGCAAGCATGTGCCTGACACTGCGGCTGGTGTGAGTCAGTAATGAGGCAGCAATTTGAAGTTACATATGTGCTGAATAATTGGCTAGCCCATCACCTTCAGCAAAGCGGAATGTGCAAGGCATGGAGTTTTGGCTGCCTTTCTTAGCACTCCTGCTGTATGTTTGTTTGGGTCTCTACTCTGTCAGCTGTCTGGTTTTGTAAAATGTATGGTGATCTCCTTATCTCTGGAGACTTCTGTGCTTGTGCCAGACCTGACCGTGAGGTTGTCTAACAGGGTCAGACTTAGATTGATTGTGACTATAATTATCAGAGATGACCAGATTTCATAGGGAAATGAGAATTTAAATGATTTTTTTTAAAACTATTATTTGAAATCCAGCTGCATGAGTTATCAAATTATTTGACAGATTCTATGCCATTATATATTTTGTTACGGTTAGCAGCTTTTTTATTATGATAGAGATACAGTTGTTTTCTGACATGGCTTGAAAAGAGGACACTTTTACACAACAGTATGTGTAAATATTAGTTCATAATAAACTACTAAATATAGTATAAATGTGGTATAAAATATAAGCTCTTTATACTAAATATCAGTGCAGTATATAAACTGCTAAGTATTTTAATAGTGTTTGTTTTGATCTAAACATTGCTGTTCATCTTCAACAGTACAGACGTTGGTCATCTTTTTCTTAAATACAATTTTAAATATATTTAGGTAATTGTAATAAATATGTTGTCAAGCTAAACCCTAGATATGGTGTTTTAATATTTATTATGTGAAGATACCCACTCCTCTTCAGGTGATTGATGTTACGGTTCCTATTTGCTCAGTTCCACGGTGCTATTAATGCTGTCAGTTGCTGATGTGGCTAATGATGGTAAAATTTGGATACCCTACCATTTTCCTGCTCAGTAACATTAGATTGGATGTTACCTTTGTTAGAAACTACTTAGACTCTTTAATGATGGCTTGTTTAAATATAGAAAATTATTGATTGTGATAATTTCAGAGTTCTCGTGCATTCAGTATGTTAACTGGGAACCAGACGTGCTGATTAAGAAACATTTTTCAAAATTATGTTTTGTGTTCTCATTAAACGAGTTTAATATTAACTTATAACCTGTGACTTGGATCATGTAGCAGCTATGGATGAATTGTATAGCAATTAGAAGTCATCTTCATCATAGTATATAATTAAACTTTGCTCATAATGGTTGTCTCATTTTTATTATGCATTGTTTATGTAGTGAGCACTGTGTTAGGTGTTCTCTGGTTAGACTGTTCATGCCCTAAAGACCTACACAATTATACCTTTGTTTTTAACCTTTTGTTTGCTGATATTCACAGCTGTCACTCTACTCCTCTCCAGCTCGTGAGACTAAATATGTGGAGAATCCACAAACCCAACTGGAAGAGGGGGTTTCGCGTTTGCGGCATGTTATGGAGCCATACACAGCCTGGTGTCAGGTACAATGGTTTTATGTCACATCTAGAAGTGGTTCACTGGTAGGGGTTGAGCTGATATTTTTTTTTTTTTGATGCAGAACTAATAGGTAGCAGCAAAGTAAAAGTTAATAACTGTACAATGCTGCGTGACTTAAAATTTTCCACAGTTCAGGTCATAATATTTACCTCCTCCTTGTACAATTTCTACTAATTTCCTGAACTAAACCCTTGCTTTTCTGCATTTTTAATCCCTCCAAAAGAATTAAAAAAAATAACTAAAACTTAGAACTGCTATCTGAAATAAGTTTTAAGCTTAAGGATGTCTGGAGATACCTGGATTTGGTACTGTCTTGTGACTGAGGAAGCAGGAGACTGATTAAATTTTAATTTTCCATGGTTAAGGAGAAGACCATAAAATATCAAGCAGTGCATTCTGGGGCAGTGATACAGAGTTGTCCTCACTGCAACCGTTACTCAACACAACTTTGCAGAAAACGAGTTGGTATTTGCTGAACTGGAATGCTGAGAGGATGAACGTGGTGCTCTGGAAGAGAGAAAATCCCAGGCCACTAATAGTGGCAAGGCTGGCTCCAGAACTTACCCCATAACTTCCTTATATATTTTATTAGGTAGCATGTTTATGCTAGACAGTCATTAGGTACAGAAGCAGTCTTTGGAGCACAAAGGAAAAACAAGATCTTTGTACTCAAGGCCTAAGTTATTGATATTAGACCATGGAGTCACATGATGGCTTTTCTTCTCTTTCCTGACCCAGCAAGTGTTGAGGCTTAGTTTTGAAGCAAGGGCATCCTTATCATCTGGTTGCCTCTTGGCAACTTTAGGTAATTCTCTACTTTGTGCTCTGGCTATTCTAAATCCCATTCTGAAGCTGTTCTTCCAGCTGTCTATAGAAAGCCAAGCGGTTCAGTTCAGGGTGTCCTTTCTGCCTGGAAATTCTGTGTTCTGGTACTCATTTTTAACAGTGCCTAAACTTTTATTCAGAAATACTCAGAGCTACTCAGTGTAGCGATGTGGTTCAGAAGTGCCATCAGCAGAAGTGCTAACTTCAGTTTTGAGGGGGAAGAGGGATTTTCCGCACAGTAGTTAGAGCTCTGACCTCCTAAACTCATGGGTTCTGTTTGGTTGCCTGCTGTAACCATAACTGGGAATGAAATTTTAGATGAGGTTAGTTGCCCAGTTGAACTGATTGCAGTCAGTTGTACTCATTGCAGGTAAGCCTTATGTCTCACTGGCCTCTTGTCTTCGTATTTGCTTTATTTTTTGTCTGTGTGGTGGTCACTTACGTAAGATGTGCTTTTCTGCTCACACACAACGGGCTATTTCCTAACAGTGGTTTACTGACTCATTTTATGAAGCGGGCATGTGAACTTCATAGGTTTGGGGTCATCTTGCTTGTTTAACTGTGGTCAGAGATAGTTTTAGTTCCCTCCCTGCCCCTGCTATGTTAAAGAAAATAATGTCTTAGGTGTCTCTTAGTTGTCTTTAAAATTAGAAATATAACCCAGAATAATGAGAATAAAGTTGATTATGTCTATGTATCCATTTTACTTTTTCAAAATTATACAGGTTAACCTGTGGAAAGCCAGTTCAAAACACAGATGTTCACCAACCCTGGAGGTATTTAAAAGACAGGTAGATGAGGTGCTCAGGGATATGGTTCAGTAGTGGACAGATACGGTGGGCTCAATGATCTCAAAAGTCTTTTCCAACCAAACAATTCTATGATTTAAATGAGCCATTTGTGTGTGGGCTATGACAGAAGATCAGACTTACTTAGTCTCTGGCGTCTTTAGAGCATTTTATTTATTCACTGGCTTTTAATAAGACCAAATCCATTTAGATTTATATTGTGTGTTACATGCTAACACTTCTGTTTCATGATAAGCTTATATTAAAATCACTCTTGCCAGTGAGGAGATGAAAGTTCTACAGATATTATCCCCCATGCAATATCCTAAACAAATGCTTTCACTTCTGCACAGATACAGCTCAGATGGTATTGTTGGAACATTCTCTGCATTAGCTGTGTGTGTATGTGGTTTATACAGTTGTTCACTAGTAGATAGACAGTCTTGCACTGTCTCTCTGAAGGATTATAAGCATAACAATTAGCATTACTTTTATTGCTTTTATTGCTTTTATTGAGGGTTTTTTTTTTCCTACATTGATAAAAGGAATTGTGAATTCTTTTACTTTCTGCATATTTTCAGTCTTAGGAAAAATCTAGAACTAGTTTGTGGGGTTAATGCAGTGCTGTTTGGTTTACTTTGAGCATTGTATGGGTGTCTCATTTTCCAAGTCATTTCAAAAATGCAGTTTTCTTAGCCTAAGTTAGTCTCTCAGAAAGTGGAATTTATCCCTTTGCAGAATGAGTCATGTACCCCTGTGATCTGCTGGAGAGGAGTTTATTACAGCGTTGTACCGCTGTTCTTTGCATCAGCTCAAGTCTTTTTGCTATACCTGTGTACACTGAGAAACCTGAGATAATCCTACATTTCAACTACCTGATCCAGAACTCAGTGAAATATTGGAAATATTGGAGTTGACTTCTGTGTTTTGAGGTATTATGTTTCATTTGTGCCCGAAGAGGACTTTGAGAAAAAGCTGTAGGTTACTCCAAAAGTAGTGTTGAGCAAACACAACCCTTTAAGTAAAGGGTGGAGGTGGGAATAAAAAGAAGTTATTTTAAGGAATCAACATTTCTTTACTTACTTGGTATCTATTTACTGTTGTTTTCTCTTTTTTTTTTTGTTTTTTTTTTTTAGGATCTTTATGCCAAAGCTATGCCTAAGTTAGAAACAGCTGTTGAGCATGGTAGAGGTAAATCAGTTTAGTTTTCTTAACTAGCAATTTAAAATGCAGGACTGTGCTATATCCTCTGTTAAAAGGGAATTCCCGTAATCATCTTATATAAATTTAAGACTGCTTTATTTGTATCTGTTAAAATTTTCTTTGTAGGTCATTATGACACTACATTTCTAAAGAATTAAAATTCGAGACCTGCATCTGTGTTGACCGATGTCACTAAAAATGATAGTTATGCAGGGAAAGAAGGGAAAAAAAGCCTCACAATTTATTCCCGGCTGGTAGTATTTGCTTGACCCAGCTTTAGTGACTGAAACTTCCTGCAATGTTTATTACTTGTTGCAAGCGTTAGGTCTTTTGTTTGCAAAGTTTAACCTTTTTATTTTGGTTTACATTCTTGGGTCTCCTAAGAACTGAATTAATCCAAAATAATTTGTATTTTTGTTTTGGAAGCATCCATTTGTGCTTAGGCTCATCAGGACTAAGCATGAATGCTATGTAGAGCTCGTTTCAGACACTGCACCTCTTTTCTATAAACCTAACAGTCTCAGTCTTTTGAACTCCTTTGTATGGAAGGTTTTTCATAGTTTTCTGTTTCCCCATCAGGCTCCTGTCTTGGAGTGAGCTTTGTTTGTGCTGTGTCTTTCCTTTGTTCTGTGATTTATTTTTTTTGTACAGTGTTGTACTGAAACTAATTCTTGCTAACACTTAAATGTAAGAGTCTATTTTGCAAAGGTTTTTATCACTAACTTGGAAAAAAGATAATCAAGATGCAAAAGAGCAAAATAAAACAGATGGCCCAGGAGCAAAGGCAAAAGCTTCTATGAAATTTGGTAAATACAATACAATGTTCAGTTTCATTCATGTGTCACTAGAGAAGATCTCAAAGGCTTTGAATTTTATGCCAGCAGATCTAAAATGTGCATGATAGTTAAATGTGTTTTGATAACTCTTTATGTTTTGTAACAAGTGCCAGCATGTGCTGATGATTCCGTATCACAAAAACACTTTCACATTACATTAAAGCACTTTGTTCTGACTTCTTTTCAGAAGGCTTTGAATTTCTCCAAAATCCCCCTGCTGGATTTTATCCAAGGCTTGGTGTGATAGGTTTTGCTGGAATTGTTGGATTGTTTCTTGCTAGAGGTAAGTGGGAACCTTTTGAACTGCTTACATGATTTGGGATAAATAATTCAGTTGTTTTTTTGTATTAATTTTAACTGTGCTGTGACGCATGAGATCTGATTTAAATGTACAAGCATGTTTCTACAATGTTCTTCCAATTATAAATTGCATGTAAGAGGTGTGTAATAACCATCAATTATTGTTCATGAATACTGTATTTGTTATTGGAATCTAGTCTTTGATCTTTTCCAATTCAAGCTTCTTATAGCAAAAGTATCACAGGATTTTTCTTTTGTAGCCTAAAAAGTTCTTGATCATGTGTGTCGTGGTAGAAAACCTCAGGAATAAATTACAGTAAAATACAGAGGTTCGTGGACTGTTAAGAATTGGTTGTATATTGAAGTTCCTTCCAAGTATTGTGTGTCCAGGCACAGAGCTGCTGCAGGTGGTGATATTCAGCAAAAATCAATGCTATACGTCAGTGTAATACAATAAATACATGCACATTTTGTGCTGTAGAAATGTAATACAGTTAATTTCATCACAGTAATGGAAAAAACGAATATGTTTATACTTTCATAGAAATAAATGTTATTTAAGAAATGTTAATTGTGAAGAAGTATTTTGTGTCTATATTAAGATATTATTAATACAGCGAAGCAAAGTAATGCAGGAAGAAAATGTGTAGGTAACAGAACTATTAAGTTCTAGAGGTTAAATGCTAGTGAGGACTTGCTTTGGATAAAAATACACCTTTATGAAGCCTGTATGTGTTGAACAAATTGGAATTTGTGCTTCACTATATAGAAATGAAAAGTATTCTGTAAATATATATATGCAGTTATATATGTAGTCCTCGAAATATTTAATTATTCAGTGAAGGTGGTGAAAGCAGTACTTTTTTTTTCCCTAGCATAGTTTTTTTAAATGAAAATCAAGGTCTCCAGTTTTACTGACTTGAAGTTTTTTCTCTTCAGATCAGTGCTTCTTGAGTTACGTGATTATAAATGAGATCAGTTTCCAGCCTTTGCAACTATTAGCAAAATTGTAAGGGGGAGGTCTTGGGGATGGATCTGAAAGTTTAGAGATTCCTAAGTTTAATAAAAATAAAAATCCCTCATAAACAAATATCTGATTTGTGAATCTTTTAGAATGGGATCCTTAACTTTAAAACTTTTTATCTGGTTATAATTTACGATACTTTCTGGAAATAACAGGCAGTATTCAAACTGTAGAAGGAAGTACCCCTTGATTTTGATGCTACAGAAAGTTAGAACCAAATTTCCTCTTTTTTAATCCCTTCCCCCTTGGTATCACTGGAAAAATTGCCCTCTTGGAAGGTACAGATAAAATCTCCCAGGTGTAAACATAACTCTTGAGGGTACAGCTGCCTGGTATGTAGGAAGTATGATGTTCGGAGTTTAATCATGTGGCTGTTGTGCAGCAGTTACATTTATTCCTGAACTGATGTTGTAGATACAGTGATCAGCTATTGCTAAGGAAAATGTCCCCATACCCAGAAATTACAACAAAAATGTAGTTTTTTCTGTTTGTAAAGATGCAATGAAGCTTGCCATTTCTGTGCTTATAGCTAACTGGTACCAAGTTCCCTCTTCACAAGAGCAGCAACATCACTTTATGAATGTCTATCATTTACTGCTGAGTTTCCCGTCTTGTCAGGAGCAGATGCTAGTGGAAAACACTTCTAATATGGATTTCCTCATCAAAATGCATTACTCCCTTATTAGAAGCACACGTGTCTTCACATGTACAACAGGCTGTTCTCTGAGGAACAAAACTACTGCATCCTGACTCCTGTACCTCTGTTCTATAACCTTTTTTCCTCCTGTACTGCTTGCTTTTCTCCTTTAGTTGCTCCCTTCTATGCTCTTTTCTGACTGGATAAAGTGCAGTGTACCCTGTAACTGATTAAGTAATTCATATTGTTACTGGACAGCAAGGGTACACAACCTGTGGCAGCTAGTGAGCCAGAGGATGAACTTCTCAGGCAGTCAAATTATTTTAGACTTGGATAATTGACCAGAGTGTTCAACTTGATTAAAATGTTCAAAATTTACTTGAGGATTGAGCAGTAGGTGTGTTGTATAATTGTAAGTACTTTAGTTTAAAAGTACTTTCAAATGCTTTGCAAATTGCTGTAGTGAGTAAATAAAAAATATTCATCAGAGTGGTTGTGGAAGAATTAATACGTTTGAGGCAAGGTAACTTAAAAAGTTCGTATTGGAATGTCTCTTGTTCTGCTTGATGTATCAAAAGAATAGTGCTTTAACTTTTCTTTGCCTGAGTTTTTCCTTTAGGTTTAGAAAAGAGTTATCTGTTGGTATAATTCTATTAAATATCTCCTAACTGTGACTTTTACTTCATTATTCAGTGTTGAAATAAATGATGTATTACTGCAGTGGATACAGTTGTGAGATAACTTGCACTATGGAAAGATGTCAATAGAAATAGTCTCTTAAAAAGGTTAAAAAATTAATTACTGATGAGAGTGATCATGTTTCTTAAGAAACCAGTAGGGCTACACAGAAAATATGTTAAACTTTATTAAATAAAATTGTTTTGATTATAAATAAAAAGGTAGGGCCTTTTCAGCTGTCTTGGTTAACATAGTCTAACACTGTTTTGTGGAATTTTTTTGTTATGAAACAGGCTCAAAAATAAAGAAGTTAGTGTATCCTGCTGGTCTTATGGGTATTGGAGCCTCCATGTATTACCCTCAGCAAACAGCTTCTATTGCAAAGGTGAGTGACGATACCTTTCTTTGGAGAAGTCTTTTACTTTGATTATTGCCTCTTACCTTCAAATTAAGTGGCAATCCGTTTTTAAAAGCCATGTCAGTGTGCTTGGCACTTTGGGAAATGATAGTTATTTTGCCAAAGAACGCAATCTGGGCTTAAAGACAGTCAGGTAGTCTCTTTCCTTTAGTGACTTTTTTTCCCTGACACCTGCAGTGGTGTTTTCAGTTTAAGGAAGGTAGTTTCCTTTCTGAATCTCTAACCTCAAGTAATTATAAATTAACGTAAAAATAGTTAGTAAGTGCAGTTTGTGCTTTTATTTACAATGCTAAGGAAGGCTGAATTATCTTGAGAGCGGATGAGGACAAAGTTTGAAAGAATGAAGGAAAAAGAAAGCTGATTCTATAGAGAAGTCACAGAAACAACATTTTGAGATAATTCATTGTTATTGACGTTTTCTGCTGTTTGTTGGATAGAGTTTTAAGAAAGATCATGAATGATCTGGAAGGGGGCAAGAATTCTGCTGCTTACTGGATGCCTTTTTTTTTCATGCATTTGTTGTCTCAGACACATAAGAAAGAGTCCAGGCTTACAGGCCCATCTGATGTCAGTTCATATGCTTTGCTGTCCAGCAGATTCCGCAGTTTTCCACCACGTCCTTTGTCAAATCTAGCTTTTAACCACTCACAGTGCACATATTTTAGCAGAAATACTTCAGATTTCAGGCTTTGGTAAACTGGCTATCCAGTTATTGGTGACTCATGAATGACACTGAGATCTCGGGATGAAAAGATGATATTCTCAAGAACATACGATGTTCTTTGAAAACTGAAAGGTCATTGACTTGGGGAGAGTTGGAAATGCTTTGTTTGTACTCTGCCAGCCTGCTGACACCCTGATCTTTGATGGAATCTCTTTTTAGTGCTTCCAGGATTCAGATGCTCTAAATACAGATAGTTCTGTTGACTCATTCTCAGAGAGGGAAAATTATGCAAGTGGCAGGGAAAAAAAATCATTACAATTTAAGACGCTTTGAAATTTCCATTGGAAAATGTGTATTGAAATTCTAATTGCCTTCTGAACAGTGAAGCAGGAAGTGATTGAATGGCATTCAGACTGATGTTATTTTTAAAGAAGCTCTGTTCAGTCTTAACTATGGATTTGCTACTAACAGCTCCACAATACTTTGTTTATTTTACAAAAACTTTGAAGTGCATGATTGCCCTTTGATTAATTCACAGTTCTTAGTTTCACTATAACAAAAAATCTGGTAGGAGACCGTGAGCCTGAAACTTGCTTGGAATAGGTTTAGCTTTGTTGACTTAGTGAGGACATTTGGCATGTGAGTTTGGAAACTTCGGTGGAGAGTGTGATATCCTACATACTGTTTTGGTTCCTCTTATCTCTCGCATACTTTTCTTTTCTTAAAGAAGCAAATTTTTAAGCATATCATATCTTACTGTCCATAACTTTTGTGCTTTAATCTGAAATTGGAAGAATTTCCTCTCTAGTTATTTTGCAATGTTTTGTAGGCCTTTCAAAAAGTTTCTATAAGCCTAGAAAAAGATGCCAGCAGTACAAATCTCACTGGCCAAGTTAATAGAACAGTATAGGAAACATCCTGGAACATACATTTTAGGTTTTTAATCTATTCCTTTTATTATATTTGTTCCACATTTGAGTGCTTCATCACTGTTTTTTCATTTACAGTGGTGCATATCCCTTCCTTTGGTAAACTTTCAAATTTGACCATACTTTAAAAAGCAAGTGGGCCCAACAGTAGAGCTCCTTGGCACGGGATGTTGTGGATACTAAAAATTTGCTTGGGATTCAAGGGAAGTACAACAAGTTCATAGGAAGGAAATTCCTTGGGCATTGTTATACACATAGAAATCATCTCTGGCTCAGGACATCTCTTAAGCAACAAGTTGTAGTATCCTGGAAGAAACTTAAAAATTTCATTCAGAAACTGTTTCAGAAACATCATTTATGCTTGCCCTATTTTTCCAGCTCTGATTTCCAGCTTTGTGTGCTGTGGTAGATAGGGTGATACCTTCTTACTTCTTGATTTCAGAAGTTTCTTAGTTTAGTAGCTGTCTAGTTGGGCAAATTGTCCATTTTTGCTGGTTTTTATTTGTAACAAAACTGATGGTGAAGGGAAAGTGAGTACTGACCTGAGCTTGGAGCTATTAAGACCTAACACTTTTAAAGGTCGCTATGATTATAGTTAGATATAATGTAATGGGCAGGAGATACTTAAACTTGGGGATATTTCGTGTTGTAAAATTACGTGTTGGTGTAATATAGCAAACACCACCTTTCCAAATCTGTCTTCTGTTTTGAGAGTTGACATCTGATTATTCATTACAGCCATATATCAGCAAATTAGGTCTTTCTTCTAAATAGCAAATAAAAAGAAATGAAGGGGTACTCTTACTGTTCTGTCAAAGCAGTGAATATGTAAAATTGCATAGTAGTGACAAACTACTTCATGCTTTAGTCTGAAATTGGAAGCATTTTCCTCTCTAGTAATTATTTTGCAATGTTTCATAGGCCTTTGAAAAATATTCTGTAAGCCTAGAAAGGGATGCCAGCAGTATTGTCTTTAAAATTTGTCTGATCAAATTAAGAAATAATTTGCATATGTTAAGTCTATTGAACATCGAATTCTAAAAAAACCAGAATTGTTTCCAGGCAGCATCATTGCAACTCTTTTTTATGCTGTTATATTTTCAGGTACTTTTCAAACAGTTCTTTAGAAAATTGGCTTTTCTTATTCCTCATGGGTCTTTCTTTTTTGTTCCAAGGTGTTTCTTAATGCTGTACACCCTGAGCTTGACAGGAAGATGTTAAAGATCTCATGTTTCGAGACCTCTTCCATTTAAACAAGAAGCAAAATAATATTTCCCATATTATTGACTTGTGATTTCTAATATCTTCTGTTTCGAAGGTTGCTGGTACACATCTGTATGACTGGAGTCTTCAGGGTTATATTGCTATAGAATCTCTTTGGAAGGATAATCCGAAGAAGAAGAAATCTGGGAAAAAAAGTGATAAGGTGAGAAGTCCGAGGAACTTGATTTCTGAATTTACCACTGCATTTTCAGACAAAGAATATACAAATATACAATCATGGGTTTTTACTCTGACTCAGCCTTTACTTCTGAAGGTAAAGATTTTATTCCATCTTTCTAAGCTCTGGAAAAATGCTAAGCTTATTTCAAGGTAAATTTTCAGAAATGCTGTTTAGAAGTTTTCTTAAGTATAATGTACTAAGTGTTTAATAGGAAAGTTAGGAATACTGTGATTGGAATGCTAGGGATCAAGGTTCTTACAGTCTTGATTCTTTAAAAAAACAACTTTTTTAAAAATAAGTAAATTGATTCGGCAAGCTCCATATTAAAATGTGAAATAACTTTTTTTTATAACTAGTCATAGATGACTAGTTGTGTCAGTAAAAACTGAGTTTCTTTTGATTCTGCTTTGAACTGGGCATCCTGGTAAGGTACCAAATGCTGTCGTTGCTGGGTGGAGAACAGATTGAGAGTAGTCCTGAAGAGAAGGACTTGGAGGTGCTGGTAGATGAGAAGCTCAACATGAGCCGGCAATGTGCACTCGTAGCCCAGAAGGCCAACAGTGTCCTGGGCTGCATCGGAAGAAGTGTGGGCAGCAGGGTGAGGGTGAGGATTCTGCTACTCTACTCTGCTCTCGTGAGACCCCACCTGGAGTGCTGCATCCAGTTCTGGAGTCTTCAGCACGGAAAGTACATGGACCTGTTGTAATGAGTCCAGAGGAGGGCCACGAAAATTATTGGAGGGCTGGAGCATCTCTACTATGAGGACAGGCTGACAGAGTTGGGGTTGTTTAGCCTGGAGAAGAGAAGGCTCCAGGGAGACTTCATAGCAGCCTTCCAGTACTTAAAGGGGGCTACAGGAAAGCTGAGGAGGGGCTCTTTGTTAGGGAGTGCAGTCATAGAACAAGGAGTAATGGTTTTAAGAGGAAAGAGGGGAGATTTGGATTAGAGATTAGGAAGAAATTTTGTACTGTGAAGGTGGTGAGGCAGTGACACAGGTTGTTCAGAGAAGTCATGGATGCCCCGTCCCCAGAGGTGTTCAAGGCCAGGTTCGATGAGGCTTTCAATCGCTACATTATATAATGTCTTGATCTTAACTTATAAGCTGCATGAAGCTTCTGGAGTCAAGTATCGTGGTGATGTTTTTGTTTTTTGCCTATTGGAGCTTCCTGTTACCCCACAGGAACAAGCTGTATTTGTAGTTGTACTTCTCTGATACTGATAAGCAAACTGACTTATAGTAAATATATGTAGACAGCTTGGTGATGAAGAGTGTAACAGACCAGAGAACTGTACCAGTTGATTAAATCTGTGCCAGGGAGAGCCTGCAAGGTTTTTAGGGAACTTTTTTTACCTGCTATTTAAAGAAATTAAAGTTCAGGTGTATAACATGAAGCTTCTGTGGTTTCAAATTCACTTCTAAACTTACTGCATCTTTAATTCCTGATTTCTAAGCAACTCTACTTGTTCTGTTGGTACAAACTGCTGCCCTAGTTGCAAACTGCTTCCCATCTCTAATTTTAGTGGTCTCGTGTAGCCTAGCAAAACTAAGGTGATTTGAAAACAACTTTAAACCAACAGAAGGTCTTTGTCTTTTACTGTGGACCTCCTGATTTGGGCCATAGCTCACAATTGCTAGCAGTTCATAGTAGGTTGACAATGACTTAAAGACCAGAAGTCTTATCTGAGCGGAATATGGTATTCTCAACCCACAGGCCTAGGATATAAGGGGGAGAGCCACTGAGAGTGGTGTTCAGGAGAGGCAATTGCACTTGAATAGGCTGTAGTTATGGGACCGAGTTCCATGGGTAGGTCTGGGTGCAGGACTAGTTCCAAACAAGCTGGGTTGGAGAACGCTCATATGTTCTGTTGATTGCAGAGTCTTACAAGAGCAGAGACTTTCATCAGTGGATGCTCATCCTCTATTGGCCCTAGGGGCTTCAGTAAATACTCTGAATAAACACGTTAGTTAATCATACTCTACCTTTCCTAAAAGCTAAGCTATCAAAAAATAGGCAACATTAAAATATTTCAGAAAGACAAATTGACAGCATCAGTAAAAATTAGCTGAGCTTTTTCCTTTTTTTGTATCCCAGGCTTTCAAAAGGAAACATGTGGTTGTTATTGGAGGGCAAAAACTTTTGAAGCTTTCATCTTATTATGAGGCTTATTCAAACACTTGCTACCTCAGCAGAAAAACAAAGTACTTGCAGAATTCCAGAGACCACTAAATAAACACACTGTTTTCTCTTCCTCCTTGCAGAATCTTTAAATCACACCCCTTAGTTTCCAAAATATGTTATTTGCACAAAGGAATGAGATGCCATCGAATGGTTTCCTCCTGAAGTTCATCTGACTGATCAGATGCTGTTAGTGTTAACTGTTGCCATTTAAATTAATGGATTAGGCAAAATACAAAAATCATAGAGCCATAGAATGATTTGGGTTGGAAGGGACCTTAAAGATCATCCCGTTCCAATGCCCCTGCCATGGGCAGGGACACCTCCCACCAGACCAAGCTGCTGAAGGCCCCATCCAGCCTGGCCTTGAAGACTTCTGGGAAGGAGGCATCTGCAAAAATCCTGTAACTGAAATGAAGAGGCACTGAGCACTTGATGAAATTGCTCGTTCAGTGACCACAGGAGTATACAGCCTTATTGTTTCTTTGTCCTCTGGAGTTGTTAAAGAGAAGTTCTTGCCTCCCTGGTGTTTAGAGAAGCTGAACAGGAATTGAATGAAGTCAAATGCTTTTGAAGGCACTAGAATGTGGACTGGGAAGTATTTCTAATGGAAGTCTGCTCTGAAACTTCCTTTGGTCTTGCGTTAGTGAAGCAATATAAAATACATAGTTGAGAAATTGGGGGTGTGGAGGTGAGTTTGGTATTTTTTTGTTTTGATTTAATTGTTTGAGAGTTTTATACTTTTAAGATAGTTGTTAAAGAAGTTGGTTTCTTTTATCCTAGGTTACCCCAGGCAGTCTCAGACAGTAAATATTTGAGGCTAATTTAGTGGGGGGGGGCGTCAGGTTACAGCTGGAGCTGAGTGCCTCTGGAGAGGGACTCCAGTAAAGAAATTCCTTGGCAGTTATACCTTTACAATTGAAGTTCCTACCCACTGCGTGCTCTTCACATGCTGTCGATGCAACAGTGGATCCAATGGGGTCTTCTCATTCTATATTGGGTTCTTCCATTGTCTTCAGGCCGTCTCTCTTCTTATCTTTAAGGTCTGCAGCTGATTGTAGGTCCCTTATCCTCTGGCTTGAACCAGCTCTGGGTCTTTCTTGTCTGTAACTCCATAACAGTTCAGCATAAGTTCATTGTACCTAGGTGAAAGTTCACAGCGTGCGGCCTAAAACTTCACAAATTCAGCTTCACAAATTCATAGCAAGTTCTGCTGTGTAACGCTGCACTTTAATCTGTAGTTCGTTTTTACAGCCTAATGATAAGCAACTAACTCTATAAGGTTGGATTTATTATATTTCAGACTGAAATGTTGAATATTCTTTAACAATAGTTTTGTGGTGTTCTATCAGGGTATGGTCAGTCACAGCTAATAATGAAAACCTCCACCTGTTTTTAATACCATACGCACTGGTGTGTCCCTCTCTCTGAGATGTGAGAGATGAAGTCTACCCTAGGAAAGCTTTTTCTGTCTGTCTTTAATGCTGTGTGGTTATAATAGTGCAAAAAAGTATTTTTTAGTCACGAAGAGGATTAGAGCCACCAAATCAGTATCAACTTTACCAGCAAAGAATTTCTGTTGTAAATATAAGTTGCATTTTTATTGGAGCTTTTACTGATACAGAAGCATCGTGGAAGAAAACAAACACTTCTAACTATCACGTAATAAAATTGGCAAAGCATTCTAGGATGGGTTCTGGGACTTGTGTCTTAATTTGGCAAGCATATGAAAGAATTGGGTGGGTTTTGTATATTTATTTCTTACTGTCATACTAGGCAGTCAGATTCCTTAACTGATGAAGGCACATATAAAACTTATTCTTGAGTTATTGTTAGAGCAGATGTAACCCATTTCATGAAACCATGCCAGAGCAAAAGATGTTATTTTTTTATGTTGATTTTGAGACATTCACTCTTCCATTTTCCTGTTGCTACACAAAAGATTCTTGCAAATAGTCAAGCAATACATGGGTGGCTCTTCTTGGCTTGTTAATTTGTTATGTTGCTCATAATCTTATAGTCATAGGTACCACAGCTGCACATAACTTCGTGTTTGTGCAGCAATGTGTCATTAAAATAGATGTGGTATGTTAATTTTCTGAAGGTTTTATGAAACAATAACCTCTGCCAAATTGAGGTCATATCAACTGAAATCTAAGTTCTGCCAAGAAAGTCGAATTCCAGAACCTTCTGCTGCTACATTTCAAAACACTGTCGCTGGAGCTCTTCTGCAGAGCAAGTCTGTCTCAATAAGGTTTGGAATATGCTGCTTACCATATAGGATTCTCGTATCCTGAAGCTGGCTTTTTGAAGCTCGTCAGGATGAGAGCCCTCTGCTAAAACTACACAAGTACCCTATGTAAAAATCCGTGTTCACATTTTTTATTTCTAGAAGGATGAAATATTTTCCTAATAAGGGACAGCAAGAGTAGTTATTCAGCTTCTGTATACTTTATCTCAGTATAAAGTGGACAACATTTCTTCTTCACTCGGGTAGAGGAAATGGTAGAAGAAATGTACCCATCTTGTTGGGAAGCCAGGAATATTTTAAGGGTTTTATCTTCTGAAAATCTTTTCCTTACTTGAATGATCTTTATAATGATCTCAAGAAATAATTCCACAAATATCAGAATAATTCATGTTAACATTAATACTGTCCTGGAAATCTTCAGGGGAAGTGATAGTGAAATAGAAGTTGTGTTGCTTGAACCTTGTTATCTTAATCATAGTGTGCAAAATTTGTAGAGGATGATACCAACTTATGCCTTTATGCAGTTTTTTGAATGATTTTGTTTGAAACCCTTTTGAGTTGTCTTAGGTGGCATCAGCTTTCATTGCTGGGGTTTTGCAATGAAGGCTAATGCCCTGCATTCCCTTCAGCTTGTCTTTGTGAGTAACTGGTCCCTCTGCTCTGACAATAATGTTGTAGTTCATGCATGATCATCTTTTTCTATGTTTCTTTTCTTCTACACACTTTTGCCTTCCAGTGGCTACAAAAGTGTGGAACTGGCTGAACTGCTAAGCTGGTGAACAGCAGCTTCTTCCGCCCACTGTGGTCTGTGTTTGATACTGACCGAGTTTATGAGCTCTGATACCTGTCCTTAGGGTAGAGAGAAGGATGAACCATAGTAGCTTGAGAATTTTGAGCAACATACTTAAAGAATGTGATTTGCTTAGAAAAGTTCATAGCTTCTTTACAGAAAACTGCTTAAAGATCAGTATTTCAGAGCCACAGTTCAATGCGTACCAGCTGTAAGTGTCTAACAGTCAGGTCCTGTTTGTCAGTCAGCTCATTTGATGTTTATTTTAATGCAATGCAGCCTTTTTGCCCCTCCTCTTCTGCCTCTGGTTTTGATACTTCCATAATTTGTACTGATACATTGTGCTGTAGGCTTCTTAGCTCTCATACTCTGATGGTTTCATCTTCAAGTGACAAGGAGATGTGTTGTGGCACCACATCACTTAAACCCAGGTTTTGTTCCAGCTGGTGAGCTAGTATGTACTGAAACACACAGAAAACCAGTTCTCTTCAGTTAGGTCTTACTTCGTTTTGTCTTTATACTACTCAAAGATTTTTGGTTTTGTTGTTGTTGTTGTTATTATTATTATACTGTCTGTCATTTAGTTGCTCAAACAACTTCAGAGACTGAGAAAAAATCATGTGGCTTCTTGTTTTATTCCTATACAGTCTGTTGATAGACAGTATCTGTGACTTATCAATGCTCATATATAGTATATATCTATTTTTAACCTATATATATCTATTTATTACACACATAAAAATACATAACTATTAAAAATACACCTAAATGGCTATCTCTGGGTGTTTTATTAAGTACTAGCTGATGGTAGATTGCTTGCAATAGCAAAGACTGCTCAGCTTTGGATGCTGATTTCCTGTGCTTGCTGAGATCAAGCATCAAAGACATTGTGGACCTGAACTTTCCTCACCTGAAAGCTCTCGTGGAAGTTGTGGTGTCATTGTTTTGACTGGGGAGCTTTATTGTTTGCGTCATAGATTGTGACCGTAGCAAACCTTAAATTGTGTTTTAAGAGGAGAGTTTTTAAGTCAAGTAACTTGTGTTTTGAGCATCCTTTAAAACACAACATAAGCAGCTGAGAGAGCTTCTTTTACAGCAAAGGCCTGTAAGACTTGTCTTCAGTAGCTTTTGAACAGACAAGCAAAAGTTTGGTCATCTGAACTAAAAGATAAACAACATCTGCTTCTGAGAGAAAATGCTGTTCACTGTGATATGCTCTCCTTTTATTCTTTGGTAATAAGAACAACAAAAGAGTGAACCTCGTAAAAATGATTACTTCTCTTGAGTTGGACCTCTGAAATTAAATCTTAGAGGTGGGAAAGCAGAATCTGCTCTTAAAAAGTTGGGGATTTTAGGCAATTTAGATTAACTCTCAAAAGTGCTTCATGTTTCTGAGAGAGTTAAGTTCAAGCTCAACTGAAAATGAAAGGAGGAGGGTAAGTTATTAATTGACTGGGAGAGGATGAATAAGGTAAACCAGTGACCTTCTCTGTATTCTAAGCAATACATTGCAAACAAAAGAGGGCAGAAAAAAAGATAAAGTATTAACCTGTGAGCCCAGATGAGCCTTTGTTTTTCTTTTGCAGCTCTTGGGTTTTTTTTGGTGGCCAGACTCTACCTTTTCAGAGTTTTCCATAAGCATAAAAGAGATATATACCTACCATTGGGGTTGTAATGTCTCCTGGGTCATTGATCTAAACACATTTTCTTGCTTCTGATCTGGTTTTGAGTGACTAGAGGACCAGGACACTTTGTTGTAAAATTAGATGTGTTTATGCCCTGTGCTAGCTCAAAGGACATATTGTCTGCCTACCCCTGTTACTGCATGATCGGTTTCACTCAGACTCGTTGTTTGTGTAGTGGGCACATACAGTGGATGGAGTCAAAAGAACTTAATTCCTAATTCAGCAAAGGAGTTTGTGTGAGGAATGACAGTTTAGCAGTGGATTGGCTTCAATTAGGTAACTCAGGGTTAATAGATCTAGTGAAGACAAGCCCTGTTACGAGATTTACTGATCTCACACAAACAAAGGAACTGAACAAGACCCCTGTTTTCCTGTACATTTCTGTGTGTGTTTTGGTTTGGGTTTTTTTTTCCTCTTTCAGGACAAAAAAAAAAAGATTACCTAGATGTCATTTGCTTTTTACAAGTTAAAATAAATAGGTGGAAAAACATAGAGCTCTCTGTGAACAACTTATTTTTAGTTCATTCTTTCAGGATTGAGTAATCCCTGCCGTGATGCATTGTGAGTCAGATTGCTCATTATAAATCATAGCAAAATGTCGTAACTTAGTTCCTGTACAGGAGAAATTACGGAGTAGATCATTATTTTGAAATGGGTGTGGATGTGATTTTTTATACTATGAAATATCCGGGTTAGTACTTAAAACAAAACGGGTTTTTGAAAGAAAGAATTACCTTTTAAAGGTCTTGCTGGGCATATTGTCAATACGAAATTTAAGAATTAGTCTTCATAATTGAATCTTGATATATTGAGTCCCTAACTCTAGCACAGCATATGCCAGGTCTAATAGAGTCAGTGCCTTATTCATAGTGTTTCATTTGTGCTGGGACATAAATCTTACTCATTCTGTGAGGTGTTTGTTTTCCACTTTCTTCTGGCTTCTTTTGTTACATTTTCAATACATTTAAGTCATATTGGTAAAGTATCTTTTTAAAATGAAAAGAAAATGCCATTTAATTTACATGTGTAGAATTTAAAAATAATTGAGGCTGGGTGCGACCTCTGATCATGTCATTCAACCCCCTGTTCAAAGCAGAAATGGCTTCAAAGTTAGGTTTGATGGCTCAGGCTTCCTGCAGTCAAGTACTGAACACTTCAAAGAATGGAGATTCAAAAAGTTCCCTGGAGAACTTGCTCCGGTGCTTGATCAGTGGTGTGATACATTTTTTTTCCTCTTAGATCTAATAGAAATTCACAGTGCTTCTATGTCATTTGCTCTGTGTCTCTTTGGTGAGAGAGACCCTCTGAGAAGACCCTAGCTATTCCAAACATGTAAATTCCCATTAAGGAATGGTAGATAGCAATTAGGTTCCCTCTTTGGCCTTCTCCAGGCTGAACACACCATGTCTCTCAGCCTGTCCTTCTATGTCATGTGCTTCAGTCCCCTAGCCATGTGCACGACCCTTTAAGTACTTTTTTTATTGATATCCATTTAAAACTATATCAAATGCCTGTTTGTTATAGCATACTTGGCAAATAGATAGACCAGACCCTCTAACAAGCCTCTGTTCATTCTTTGATTGTTTATTTTGGGGAAAGTGTGAGAACCCTCTCTCAAAGCATATGTACTATAAGAGACCTATTGTATAAATCCACACAGAATTCAGAGAATGCAAAATAGCAGGTGTTCCTTGGGAATTCATCCTCTGTTATTAGTGCGGGCAAAATGAGTCAATTAAAATATTTCTTTTGAACTGCTTATTCTTTCAAATCTTTTATTGCTCAGCTGACTACAGGAAGAGTAAATTTTAGAAACCATTTTGGAGAAGATCATATTACACTGAATTAGTCTCATCAACCCCTTGATTTTGCAAGAAATTTTTGTTTCAGCTTTAAAGAGGGTTTCTATTGTAGCAAAAACATTAATCATGGATTGCCTCAACTGAAATTTTGTGCATGTTTTTCTCTCACCAAGGGTGATGCAGAAGGTGAGAAGCCTTTGGAAATCCATGCTGCTTCAAATGAAGAGCGAACCCAGAAGTAGAACACCAGATCACTTGGCATCAAACAGGTAAAGGATAAAGACTGATAACAGAATGTGGCTACAGCGGCAAAATAAAATAACCTGGAAAAGCTGAACGTGTTCACGTTTGAGTTGTAGTTACCTTCTTCATATTGATGCAGAAAGAGGGGAAGAGAGGTAATAATTTTATGCATCTTAACGCCTCTCAAGAATGTGCTCCTTAACGCTATTTCACTTACCTAAATTCTTCATCTTTAGAGCATAGCAAGTAAATGTATGTCTTCTGCAAGGGTTCCTAGTTAATTTAGCAAGGCTTTGTTAATGTATTGTAGTGTATTAGGTTTTTTCCTTCTTCCTTCCCATTTCTGCCCTCTGTACCACAAACCTCTTTGCCTTCTTTGTCACACCTAGGTAGGTTAGAAGGAGGGAAAATAAACTTCTTTCCTACTGATACGTTTTCTCTAAAGCAGAGGTGTCCAACTCACAGCCTGTGGGCTGAATCTGTCCCTCCACCTTGTTTTATCTGGCCCAGCACCTTGTTCCTACCCAGAGGCAGCGCTGAGTTCCTTGTCCCTGCGCTCCTGCCAGTGCTGGTCACGTGTGCAGCGTGTGACGCGCGTTACGCTGCAGGAGCAGGAGAATGGTGGGAGCCGGCATTTGACATCCCTGCTCTAAAGATTTGTCAATGCCATAATGCAGCGTTATCGGCAGCCTGTAACAGTCATGATGTTCCTTACCTTTCATCTTGATGCACCTCCCTCGGGATACCCGCTTCATCAGTTGGGAACAAATGATAGAGGAAGCGGAGGCAGCGTTTCCCACTTCTCTGAGCCAGAAATTTCTGTTGAGACACCAGTTGTGTTTCTTGGCCACTGGACTGCTTTCTAAACTCAAGCAAATCCCGTGATTGTTACAGTTTCTAGAAAAGGAAAACAAAAACACCTTCTCAAATTTTTTAAGATGGTTCAATTTCATAGGACAAAAATTGCTCTGTGTTTGAGGCTTAATATTTTTAATGATAGTGAAATTAGACATAATTTAATACAAAATCAGAGAATATCCTCTCTGCTATGACTTGATAAAGGATGTCTTTTCTGAGTTCATTTTCTAGTGCTTCTCTTTGCCCTGTATTATTCTCATATTATGTTAAAAACTCATTTTTCATCAGAAAGTTATCCTGGCATTGTAGGGACTCCTCATTATTTTTGCATGCAGTGTTTTTTTTAGTAGTAAAATTGTTTCTTTTCCTATCTGGCAACTGGGTAAATAGAGTCTGGATTTAGAAAACTGCACCATTACCAGTCACAAATGTTTGCAGACGTGATAGAACTTAGCGTTCCACACAGTCAGCTTTAAAATCAAAACTCATTTCTAATGTTGTGTTTTCCATAATGTGTTTTTAATTGCTATAGCTAATTTTCACAAAGGCATAAAGGTATGTTGGCTGGCTGGTTTATGGGTACATTACTTTTTCCTTCAGACATACAAATATAAATTCTTTAAGAATGGGTGTTTTCCAATTTTTTTTAAAAATAGGAAGAATAATTTTGTTTTGAGTAAAGATACCCAGGAGAACCAAGAGGAAGAAAAGCTTCTCTAAAATTCGCTAAAATATTGTGCTTATTATGAGTAGGGATAGAGCTACTAATCGAGGATGACAAACTCCCGGCTCCTGCTGTTCTCCAGCTTCTGCAGCGTAACGCGCGTCACATGCTGCACACGTGACTAGCACTGGCAGGAGTGCAGGGACAAGGAGCTCGGTGCTGCCGCCAGGTAGGAACAAGGTGCTGGGCTGGATAAAACAAGGTGGAGGGACAGATTTGGCCTGTTGGCCGTGAGTTTGACACCCCTGGACTAAATTATAGAAAGCCAGGAGAACTGAGCTTTGGTTTATGTATGTGGAACACTGTATAAATATCAAGGTTTATTACAAACAAAAACTGTAAATAGTTTTTATTTTCTTCTGGCATTTCTTGCTATGCAAGTACAATTTCTGGTAGGTCTTTACTCACTCATTGAAATGCTAGTGCTTTTTGCTTTAGGCACATTTTCTTTCTGTGAGGGGGTGGATGGAAAGAAAGGAACAACGCTCTCAGGAAAACTTATGCTAAAGTTGGTATCCAGATCCTTTTTCTTCAGGATTTTAATCATAAATATACTTATGCATTACAGGTAAGTTTTGAGGGAAAGCTCAGAAGCAGCTGCTGTCGCAGATGTGCTACTGTCTTTCTTTTTAAAGAGTGAAGACAGTTGCTCAGGTGCTGGAAGTACCCGGGTGCTGCTGGTTTTGAAATCTACTTGCTTTGCCACATGTTGTTTCCAGAGGAGGTGCTTAAATGGAACTACTAGATTTTTGACCTGGAGCAACCAGATGGTGAAAGTTCAATTCAGTATAAATTTTCAGCTGTTCTGCGGGGGTGGCGATTTGTTACTTCTGCTTGAAATCAAATTTAACTCCATACCAAAGTCCAGATGTTTAGTCGGATTTCAGTGATCCCAAAGGTTGGAGAACGCTACTGTGATCTTTGAAAAGACAGGTGTGTTTATACTGAATGAGATCAGTCCTGAAAGTCTCACTGTATTTTCAACTGTTGGCAGTATTCCTAGTTGAATCTGGTTATTAAAGTAAATACCATCTCGTTTTCTTCATAAAGATTTGCCATAGCATGGGTCTCTGAGTTGTGAGTGGTCAGCCAAGGACAAAATCACTTTGGATTGGAGACAGTAACATAGTTCTCCATTCCAAAAGCCAGCAGCATTGCACCTCCTTTGTTAGAGTATGTTTGTCAAAAATAATTATAAGCAAACTACAGTTGAAACCACATATCATCATAGGAGAAACAAGCTTTAATTTTATCCAGCTGTTGTGCTGAAGAGTTGTGCAGAGTGACACGGCTTAGTGTTTTTCCATGAAGACAGCATATCTCATTTTCACTCTGTTCAGGTTTTGTATTTATGTGATACCATTTCTTTTGAGTCAAATTACCCCAGCTTTACACCAGAGAAAGTGACATCAGGAAAAAAAATGTGATTGATAGAAATTAAAAAGAATTCTATTTGAGAAAATTTGTTTATTACACAAGATTCCAGTTGGTGTTTTGTTTCTATGAAGTGTTCTTTCCTGTTTCTTTAGACTATAGGAGTTGAGTTCTCTGGATCAGACATAATCATTAGTGCTCTGATGTCTGTAATATGAAGAGTTAAATCTCTTTACTAGCACTAAATTCGTGCTGAACATTTTCTTTCACGTGGCGAGTTAATCAAAATCTATTTGAGGAGCAAAGTTTTAATGGCACTTTGACAATGGAAAGAAAAAGCCTACAGTATTTAATTCTGCCTTCTCTCTCCCTCTCCTCCTTATGCCCTGCCACCCTTTCTTTGGTTATAGGTGAACAAAAAATATAGATAAGAGCAACAATTTCCCAAGAAGAAGAGAAAACCATCTGAATCCATTATGATTTTGAATCTGACTAATCTGCCTTCTGCCTCAGAAAAGACTGACAATGTGCTGCTTGGGCTTCTGGTATGGAATCTGGTATGGGAAAGGACACTACATATTTTGGGTCAGTCCTTGTCCTCAGTTCTGCAGTGGGACTCAAGTCTGCCTATGCTTGTCCCATTGCAGGATCAGCATTGCAAGTAGCAAGTCTCAGAATTCCTCAGTCTCTTGTTATTATTTATATATAAAATAAAATTCCAGTTACACAAAATGGTTCTGTTTTTTTCCCCCTCATCCAGTCCTCTTTGAACCCATGTACGTGACATTTGCACAATATCTGTGAAAAGTTCTTGAGATACTGTTGACAATGTCTGCATTTTTTAACGGTGAGGAAAAGCTTAAAGTAGCATGATTTTTATCTGACATTTAGCTAAAAGAATTACGAATGAGAACAATTACAATGACTCTTGTGTTTCGTCTGAGTCTCCCCCTCCTTTCTATACAAATCTTCTGCCTCATCAGTGCCAGCAGGAGGTATATAATGAAGCATCTGTGAGTTCCTGTCTAGTAGATGGATGGGAATGGAGCTGTTAATGTTTGTTCTTGTTTTTGCTTGAATGCACAGCTCAATGGGAACCAGAACATTATGGTGGTGGGAACCAGCTATAGAATAACTTGGCTGTTTCCTTTTTTCCTTGCCAGGAGAGGGGAGGAAAAAGTGAAGCGAAGGGAGATACAAAAGGATTTCCAGTATTTTGAAATCTTTGCACAATAAAAGCCTTTCATTATTTGTTGCCCATTCCATCAGTTTCTCATTTGGGGCATGATGCTTCACGAGTTACTGTAATCCAAGTAGAGCATTTAAAGCTCTATTGTCGAGTCTTAAATGTTCCTAAATTAATCAATGGATATGAAGAATGGGGGAAGGATGGAATTAAATGTGTGCTTGTACTATACATTAACTTTCCAGAAAGAACAGGGAAGAAAATGTAACATAAATCGGATTCAAAATGCTTTTAAACATTGCTTTTGTTACTTGTTACTCTGGCTGAGTCTATTCCACAAACTTTTAGAGAAAAGCAAACAGATCTTGGCAATGCAAATACCAGTCTGTGTGAGCATTATGAAACAGGCCAACATTTTTTTTAATACAGGCATAAAGCAGTTTAGGCAGAAAAAACAGTGTCCCCCAACATGCTTTTATGATTGTTTTAAGTTGATAAAGATGGATGCTGATTTAGCAAAGGGAGTAGACTTCTTTTGTGGGGTTTGGGGTCAGTGTGTGGTTTGTGTTTTACTTGAAATTTGCCAACGTAATTCATACAGGCTTGGGAGGATCAAAGTCATGCTTTTGTCAATAGTGGAATGGAAACTTGGGAAATATCGGTCATAGCTGTAATTGCTCTGTTACACCACTCTTGCAATACAGGGATGAGTTTGTTTCTTCCCTTAAAGACAACCTTCACTTATGCATTCTCATATCACAGATAAAATTATTACCATTAATTTAGGAATACAAATTTAGATGCCTGTATTTTTTTCAGTAATATCTGGCATGTGACGTTTTATTACTTGGTAAGTCAAGTATTTTCACCCCAGACTCCCCCCAGATGTGATTTCCTCATGCTTCTTTTTGATACAGTTCTTAGTGTTTCTGTTTCTTTTTACTGCCTGGGAGAGCAAAGTGAAACTTTTTGTGTCCAATCTGTTGCATTAACCAATCCTTGCTCAAACACAACAGCTTTTCATCTTTGTTTGTTTACCTAAATATGCGTGTGTGTATTTAAAAAATGCTGGTTTAAATAAGTACCACTTGCCTTAAATGTTTTTTTCTTGATGACATCTTTGTACGGCGTATTTACACTGCTGCTTAAAAATGTCCCAAACGATAGGCATCAAAATAGAACGCTTTTATCTCGCAGGAGGTGGCTGTCTTCGAGCACCTGCATACACACATGATGAGGAGATGGCTCCAAAATGTGAGCAAGAGAGCTCTAACTCAAATGCTTTCCTTATGTCTTGTGTTTTCCACAAGTACAGGAAATAAGAAAAAAGTTTCATGCTGGTAGGAGTGCAAGACATTGTAAAATACTCAACTGACTTGGCACAAACTTTCCTAAGGAGGAACAGTGGGGCAGTTGACCTCTGTTCACATATATATGTGTGTATGTACACAGACACAGATGCATGGAAATAATTTGTGCGTGTGTGTTATCTTTTGCCAGACTTTGCCTGTGGGTATTACAACATTAAGCTAAAAGCTGTATATTCCACCTAAATTTCATGTCAAGAGTTTGGTCATCTTTCCACTTTCCAGCTTCAGTCATGTTAAGAACCATATGCAGTCAAAACGTCAGATTTAAGAGGACAGGGGGTTGTTACGCAATTAGAAACATCTTTTTTTTTGCTAAAACTTCTTCCCCTTTGTAGTTAAGATATTGTTATTGAAGGTTTCCCTTGTAAACAAGAAGCTTTTGGTTCTGTCAAAACCACCCTGCAATGGGGTTGACCTCACCAGCTGCTGGGCCATCCAGGTGCAACAGCTGACCCTGCTTTGAGATGCTCCATCCAGGAAGGTCCAGTGGGAAGTTCTGCAGGTCTCCCCAGCAGACCTGAAGAGCAGAAACACTCTTTGTCAACAGCAGTTTTTATTATGATAAAACTGGCTTTACAAGGAGCTTGGGATTTATGGGAAGGTACAGAAATAACCCTTACAAAACAAGAAAAGAGAAAAAGAAGCACATGCAGCAGGGGCTCATGATGTGTTCTGACGCAAACATGCTCACACGGAGATTTTTCTGCCAGGGCTAATAAAGAGACCATGTTGAATGCCCTTCAACTCCCAGGGCATTCTTTCCCCTGGCTATAAAATATGATTCCCCCTGTATCAATCTTGTCCATTCTGGCTTTGCAGTTATAGCTCTCTTTGAAGGCAACAGACACAACTAAGAATGCTCCAAAACATTTCTGTTACAACCTCTGCTAATAAGTCTGTCTGGGGCCTCTGACAGTCAGAACACAAACCCAGATTTTTTGCAAGGAACACTTGTGGCAAAATAACTGCAATTTTATTCAAGGTTGCAAGATTGTGCATATTTACCTGGACTAACAGGAATACTCCAGGTTGGTGATGCTCTTTCTAGCAAATGGAGAGGCTACGCTGTCCACTTCTCAGATTATAAATACACCATCTCCAGCAATTGTCATCCAAGCACTGAGAACTGCATAGGCCAGGGGTGCCAAACCCCTGGCTCCCGCTGTTCTCCTGCAGCATAACGCACATCACACGCTGCACACGTGACCAGCGCTGGCAGGAGCACAGGGGCAAGGAGCTTGGCACTGCTGCCAGGTAGGAACAAGGTGCTGGGCTGGATACAACAAGGTGGAGGGCCGGATTCGGCCCACGGGCCACGAGTTTGACACCCTTGGTCTAAGTCTACCAGCTAATGAGCAAATCCAGGCAGTCATGTGGACCGTATCCAGCTGTGGCAGGTGAGCTAGATGTGATGCTCCATCACCAGGCCCAGTTACTGAGTCGTGATCTTGTTATTGGTAGGCTTTGCTGGATCTTCTGGAGGGGAAGGTAGATCCTGGGTAACTTGCTACTGCCAGCAGGCTGTGCTGTGCTTGGACTCATGATCCAAGAGTCTTTGTGACCACTAACAAAACAGCAGTCCCATTGCATCCTCGTCTCCCAACACTGAGTCTTGAAGTCTTCAGGCACTTCTTCAGGTACTTCTTGAGTCTTCAGGCACTTCTTGAGTCTTCAGGCACCTGAAGTACCTTCACTCAACTTCAGAGTGCAGCACCCGAGCCTTTGAAGAAGTGATCTGTTTCTTTGAACTGAAAATGAGCCAGATCCAGCACTTGGCCGGGAGTGCTGAGGCGTCCTGTGAGCCTGCTGTGCCCCAGCTTCACAGGCAGCTGACTTAGAAGAGGAAGGAAGGACACTCCAAGCAGAGATGTGCGGTGATGCTCCTTCTGTGCCAACTCATGGCTTTACCTGAGGGGCATGGAAAAGCATTGTGATTTTCCTAGTGATGCGGGGGATGCTGAAGCGTGAAGCCACAAGAGTCTTGGTGACTGTGTGCACACACCAGCTAAGGGTCATAGGCAGGCAGCTGCGAAGGGCAGCCCCTCCCCCCATTCCAGCCCTTTTACTTTATTTTTCTGGTTGTTAAAAACCATGTACAGAAACATGCAGAGTTAGTTTATCAACCTACGGTGAAAGAAAAGGGATTCTTCCCTTCCCCCCATTCCTGCCCTAGATTAAGCTCACGAACCCTCTCTGTAAATTTAGCAAGCTTCAGACTCACTTCCTTTTGTGAGGAGACCTGAAAGAGCCATTTCCTGATTCGTACAGTGCTCTTGTATGCGCCCACTAAGTGCTCATTCAAGCCGTGAATCATAAAGGTAACCTCAGTTCAAGGCACGTTCAAAGCGCAGCTCCGATACTTCGGTGTTGTACAATAAAAAGAGTTTTGTTATTCAACACAGCACGCTGAAATCATCTTTGCATTTACTGGGGAGCTGCGCCGGTGCGTTATTTGATCTTGTATCTTAAAAGAATTGTTTACAAACTACCTGAACTAAACTGGGCTGGTAGAAGGACCGAGGCCAGCCCAAAGGAATATGTTTACTATTGTGTGCCAGGCTTGACACATTTTTCATATCCTGCCAGAGATGAGGAATGGCATTAAGAGCTGCGAGTGAGTCAGCCTTGGCCCCCGGCTCGGTGCCACGTGCGGTGCTTACGCAGCTGCCTCGCCAGCAAGTCTGGGCAGGCTTGGGCTCGGCACAACTCTCCATACGCTGGACTGAATGAAGATGCTGGAGCAAACTTGGCTGCCAGGCAGCAAAGGACTTATTTTTCTGTCTGTGGTTTGGGGGAGGATCAACGAGGCACAGTCTGTTGTGTTTATTTCTTCTGTGCTCACCTCCAGCTTCATGTGACAATAAAAAAGATGAGTTGTTACTGGCTGATGGAAGAAGGAAATGTGCATCTGCTTGACTCTGCCAAAACAGAGAGTGAGAGCGAGCCAATTCATACATAATATTGGAGCCCTCTGCCATTTAGCAGCTTTTGCACAGCATCCAACTGTACAAGGACACATCCCTGGGGCCAAACAACCTTTGGCTGTACTTTTGCCTTGATGGAGTAAGATCAGTACAATCTATCCTTGTACAAGAGAGCAAAATACACAGATAATAAAATCAGCAACCATGTTTTGATGAAGAAAAAAAACAGTAAAGGAAAAGAAGTCTTACCTTGTGGAAAAAAAGAGGTAACTCAATGTAAATGTGAGCACATCTTCTTTTATTACCACAACTCTCCTCAAACTCTTTAAAAACACAGATATTTACTGGTTGCTTTTTAGCATTGTTGTTTTTGTGCTATTTTCCTGTTTGTAGATGATGTTGGCCTGCTAAGGACACTCTCTTGTTTGAGGAATGTTAGAGGAGTGGTGGTTTGAAGCCACCCCCAGCCCTGGGCTGGCAGGTGACTCACACCCAAAAGTAATAGAACTATGGGAACAAAAACCCTGAGTGATTTTAGGTTCCTGGTGGGTAGGCTATGGTGTAACACAGCTGTGCAGAACCTGTTGCACACCTCAGGCCACAAGTCTCTGAGCTAAGAACATGCTGCACTCTGCATCTGGTTTTTGTCCTGGATAGCTACCTGGTTAACTACTGTGAATAAACTCACAGCCATCAATTGTTAAGTAAACTACTGTAAATAAAATCATAACCGTTAAGGAGGCACAAAGTGGTAATTTTAATTGGTAATCCTATGGGATTTCCCCTATGTTTGCATTTTCCTTGTGGAGTAAAAGGCATGAGGGAACAGTTCTATTTGCAAGTTGGTTCTCCCTTCTTCCCCCACAGCTGAAAACCTCTGCCTGTGGGAAAGCTGAGGAGCATTGTGTGAACCACCTGGCTCACCTGCCAGTCCCAGAGGAGCATAGGAGAGAACTATCCCTCCCAACTAGAAAAGAG
>JAUMJL010002329.1:0-49125 GCA_033558185.1 Dromococcyx pavoninus | reverse complement strand
GTGGGGATGGGTGGGTGGGGAGGGAGAAGGTGGGGATGGAGAGGGATGGGTGGGGATGGGTGGGGGGAGAAGGTGGAAAAGGTGGGGATGGGTGGGGGAGAAGGTGGAGGAGGTGGGGATGGGTGGGTGGGGAGGGAGAGGGTGGGGAGGGTAGGGATGGGTGGGGGGAAAGGGTGGAAAAGGTGGGGATGGGTGTGGGGAGAGGGTGGGGGTGGGTGGGGATGGGTGGGGGGAGAAGGTGGGGATGGGTGGGTGGGGAGGGAGAGGGTGGGGAGGGTGGGGATGGGTGGGGGGAGAGGGTGGAAAAGGTGGGGATGGGTGGGGGGAGATGGTGGAGGAGGTGGAGATGGGTGGGGGGAGAAGGTGGGGAGGGTGGGGATGGGTGGGGGGAGAAGGTGGGGATGGAGAGGGATGGGTGGGGGGAGAAGGTGGGGATGGGTGGAGATGGGTGGGGGGAGATGGTGGAGGAGGTGGGGATGGGTGGGGATGAGTGGGGGGGAGAGGGTGGGGATGGAGAGGGATGGGTGGGGGGAGAAGGTGGGGATGGGTGGGTGGAGAGGGAGAAGGTGGGGATGGAGAGGGATGGGTGGGGATGGGTGGGGGGAGAGGGTGGAAAAGGTGGGGATGGGTGGGGGGAGATGGTGGAGGAGGTGGGGATGGGTGGGGGGAGAAGGTGGAGGAGGTGGGGATGGGTGGGGGGAGAGGGTGGGGATGGGTGGGGATGGGTGGGGGGAGATGGTGGAGGAGGTGGGGATGGGTGGGGGGAGAAGGTGGGGATGGGTGGGGATGGGTGGGGGGAGAGGGTGGAGGAGGTGGGGATGGGTGGGGGGAGATGGTGGAGGAGGTGGGGATGGGTGGGGGGAGAAGGTGGGGATGGGTGGGTGGGGAGGGAGAAGGTGGGGATGGAGAGGGATGGGTGGGGATGGGTGGGGGGAGAGGGTGGGGGTGGGTGGGGATGGGTGGGGGGAGAGGGTGGGGGTGGGGGGAGAGGGTGGAAAAGGTGGGGATGGGTGGGGGGAGATGGTGGAGGAGGTGGGGATGGGTGGGGGAGAGGGTGGAGGAGATGGAGATGGGTGGGGGGAGAGGGTGGGGATGGGTAGGTGGGGAGGGAGAAGGTGGGGATGGAGAGGGATGGGTGGGGATGGGTGGGGGGAGAGGGTGGGGGTGGGTGGGGATGGGTGGGGGGTGAGGGTGGGGGTGGGGGGAGAGGGTGGAAAAGGTGGGGATGGGTGGGGGGAGAAGGTGGGGAGGGTGGGGATGGGTGGGGGAGAAGGTGGGGATGGGGGGAAAGGGTGGAAAAGGTGGGGATGGGTGGGGGGAGATGGTGGAGGAGGTGGAGATGAGTGGGGGGAGAAGGTGGGGATGGGTGGGGATGGGTGGGGATGGGTGGGGGGAGAAGGTGGGGATGGGTGGAGATGGGTGGGGGGAGATGGTGGAGGAGGTGGGGATGGGTGGGGATGAGTGGGGGGGAGAGGGTGGGGATAGAGAGGGATGGGTGGGGGGAGAAGGTGGGGATGGGTGGGTGGAGAGGGAGAAGGTGGGGATGGAGAGGGATGGGTGGGGATGGGTGGGGGGAGAGGGTGGAAAAGGTGGGGATGGGTGGGGGGAGATGGTGGAGGAGGTGGGGATGGGTGGGGGGAGAAGGTGGAGGAGAGGGAGAAGGTGGGGGAGAAGGTGGGAATGGGTGGGGATGGGTGGGGGGAGAAGGTGGGGAGGGTGGGGATGGGTGGGGGGAGAAGGTGGGGATGGGTGGGGATGGGTGGGGGGAGATGGTGGAGGAGGTGGGGATGGGTGGGGATGGGTGGGGGGAGATGGTGGAGGAGGTGGGGATGGGTGGGGGGAGAAGGTGGAAAAGGTGGGGATGGGTGGGGGGAGATGGTGGAGGAGGTGGAGATGGGTGGGGGGAGAAGGTGGGGAGGGTGGGGATGGGTGGGGGGAGAAGGTGGGGATGGAGAGGGATGGGTGGGGGGAGAAGGTGGGGATGGGTGGAGATGGGTGGGGGGAGATGGTGGAGGAGGTGGGGATGGGTGGGGATGAGTGGGGGGGAGAGGGTGGGGATGGAGAGGGATGGGTGGGGGGAGAAGGTGGGGATGGGTGGGTGGAGAGGGAGAAGGTGGGGATGGAGAGGGATGGGTGGGGATGGGTGGGGGGAGAGGGTGGAAAAGGTGGGGATGGGTGGGGGGAGATGGTGGAGGAGGTGGAGATGGGTGGGGGGAGAAGGTGGGGATGGAGAGGGATGGGTGGGGATGGGTGGGGATGGGTGGGGGGAGAAGGTGGGGATGGAGAGGGATGGGTGGGGATGGGTGGAGATGGGTGGGGGGTGAGGGTGGAGAAGATGGAGATGGGTGGGGATGGGAGAGAAGGGTGGGATGGAGAACATGGGGATGGGTGGGCGGGGGGAGAAGGTGGAGAAGATGGGGATGGGTGGGGGGAGAAGGTGGGGATGGGTGGGTGGGGAGGGAGAAGGTGGGGAGGGTGGGGATGGGTGGGGGAGAAGGTGGAGGAGATGGAGATGGGTTGGGGAAGAGGGTGGGGATGGGTGGGTGGGGAGGGAGAAGGTGGGGATGGGTGGGGGGAGAAGGTGGAGGAGATGGAGATGGGTGGGGGCAGAGGGTGGGGGGAGAAGGTGGGGAGGGTGGGGATGGGTGGAGGGAGAGGGTGGAGAAGGTGGGGATGGGTGGGGATGGGTGGGGGGAGAGGGTGGGGATGGAGAGGGAGAAGGTGGGGATGGAGAGGGATGGGTGGGGATGGGTGGGGGGAGAAGGTGAGGATGGGTGGGGATGGGAATGGGAAGAGGGTGGGGATGGGTGGGGGGAGAAGGCGGGGATGGGTGGGGATGAGTGGGGGGAGAGGGTGGGGATGGGTGGGGGGAGAAGGTGGAGAAGGTGGGGATGGGAGGGGATGGGTGGGGATGGGTGAGTGGGGAGGGAGAAGGTGGGGATGGATGGAGATGGGTGGGGGGAGAGGGTGGAGGAGATGGATATGGGTGGGGGGAGAAGGTGGAGAAGGTGGGGCAAGGGGGGAGAAGGTGGGGATGGGTGGGGGGAGAAGGTGGGGAGGGTGGGGATGGAGAGGGAGAAGGTGGGGATGGAGATGATGGGGTGGATGGGTGGGGGAGAGGGTGGAGAAGGTGGAAATGGGTGGGGGGAAAAGGTGGGGATGGGTGGGGGAGAAGGTGGGGATGGAGAGGAATGGGTGGGGATGGGTGGGTGGGGAGGGAGAAGGTGGGGATGGGTGGAGATGGGTGGGGGGAGAGGGTGGGGATGGGTGGGGGGAGAAGGTGGAGAAGGTGGGGATGGAGAGGGAGAAGGTGGAGGGAGAAGGTTGGGTGGAGATGATTGGAGAAGGTTGGGTGGATGGAGAAGGTTGGATGGATGGAGAAGGTTGGATGGATGGAGAAGGTTGGATGGATGGAGAAGATTGGATGGATGGAGGATTTTGTATGGAGATGATTGGAGAAGGTTGGGTGGATGGAGAAGGTTGGAGAAGGTTGGGTGGATGGGGAAGGTTGAGTAGAGATGATTGGAAAAGGTTGGGTGGATGGAGAAGGTTGGATGGATGGAGAAGTTTGGATGGAGAAGGTTGGAGAAGGTTGGATGGAGATGGTTGGAGAAGGTTGGAGATGGTCGGAGAAGGTTGGAGAAGGTTGGAGATGGTTGGAGAAGGTTGGAGAAGGTTGGATGGAGATGGTTGGAGAAGGTTGGAGAAGGTTGGAGATGGTTGGAGATGGTTGGAGAAGGTTGGATGGAGATGGTTGGAGAAGGTTGGATGGAGATGGTTGGAGAAGGTTGGAGAAGGTTGGAGATGGTTGGATGGAGATGGTTGGAGAAGGTTGGAGAAGGTTGGATGGAGATGGTTGGAGAAGGTTGGAGAAGGTTGGAGAAGGTTGGGTGGAGATGGTTGGAGAAGGTTGGAGATGGTTGGAGATGGTTGGATGGAGATGGTTGGAGAAGGTTGTAGAAGGTTGGATGGAGATGGTTGGAGAAGGTTGAAGATGGTTGGATGGAGAAGGTTGGAGAAGGTTGGATGGAGATGGTTGGAGAAGGTTGGATGGAGATGGTTGGAGAAGGTTGGATGGAGATGGTTGGAGAAGGCTGGGTCGAGAAGGTTGGGTGGAGAAGGTTGTAGAAGGTTGGATGGAGATGGTTGGAGAAGTTTGGGTGGATGGAGAAGTTTGGATGGAGAAGGTTGGAGAAGGTTGGAGAAGTTTGGATGGAGAAGGTTGGAGAAGGTTGGATGGAGATGGTTGGAGAAGGTTGAAGAAGGTTGGAGAAGGTTGGATGGAGATGGTTGGAGAAGGTTGGGTGGAGATGGTTGGAGAAGGTTGGGTGGAGATGGTTGGAGAAGGTTGGATGGAGAAGGTTGGAGAAGGTTGGATGGAGATGGTTGGAGAAGGTTGGATGGAGAAGGTTGGATGGAGATGGTTGGAGAAGGTTGGGTGGAGATGGTTGGAGAAGGTTGAAGAAGGTTGGAGAAGGTTGGATGGAGATGGTTGGAGAAGGTTGGATGGAGATGGTTGGAGAAGGTTGGATGGAGATGGTTGGAGAAGGTTGGAGAAGGTTGGATGGAGATGGTTGGGTGGAGATGGTTGGAGAAGGTTGGATGGAGATGGTTGGAGAAGGTTGGATGGAGATGGTTGGAGAAGGTTGAAGAAGGTTGGAGAAGGTTGGATGGAGATGGTTGGAGAAGGTTGGATGGAGAAGGTTGGAGAAGGTTGGGTGGAGATGGTTGGAGAAGGTTGGATGGAGATGGTTGGAGAAGGTTGGATGGAGAAGGTTGGAGAAGGTTGGGTGGAGAAGGTTGGAGAAGGTTGGATGGAGATGGTTGGAGAAGGTTGGGTGGATGGAGAAGTTTGGATGGAGAAGGTTGGAGAAGGTTGGATGGAGAAGGTTGGAGAAGGTTGGATGGAGATGGTTGGAGAAGGTTGGATGGAGAAGGTTGGAGAAGGTTGGATGGAGATGGTTGGAGAAGGTTGGATGGAGATGGTTGGAGAAGGTTGGATGGAGAAGGTTGGAGAAGGTTGGGTGGAGAAGGTTGGAGAAGGTTGGATGGAGATGGTTGGAGAAGGTTGGGTGGATGGAGAAGTTTGGATGGAGAAGGTTGGAGAAGGTTGGATGGAGAAGGTTGGAGAAGGTTGGATGGAGATGGTTGGGTGGAGATGGTTGGAGAAGGTTGGATGGAGATGGTTGGAGAAGGTTGGAGAAGGTTGGATGGAGATGGTTGGGTGGAGATGGTTGGAGAAGGTTGGATGGAGATGGTTGGAGAAGGTTGGATGGAGATGGTTGGAGAAGGTTGAAGAAGGTTGGATGGAGATGGTTGGAGATGGTTGGAGAAGGTTGGGTGGAGATGGTTGGAGAAGGTTGGAGATGGTTGAAGAAGGTTGGATGGAGAAGGTTGGAGAAGGTTGGATGGAGATGGTTGGATGGAGATGGTTGGAGAAGGTTGGAGAAGGTTGGAGATGGTTGGATGGAGATGGTTGGAGAAGGTTGAAGAAGGTTGGATGGAGATGGTTGGAGATGGTTGGAGAAGGTTGAAGAAGGTTGGATGGAGATGGTTGGAGAATGTTGAAGATGGTTGGATGGAGAAGGTTGGAGAAGGTTGGATGGAGATGGTTGGAGATGGTTGGATGGAGATGGTTGGAGAAGGTTGGATGGAGATGGTTGGAGAAGGTTGGAGAAGGTTGGAGAAGGTTGGATGGAGATGGTTGGAGAAGGTTGGGTGGAGATGGTTGGAGAAGGTTGGAGAAGGTTGGAGATGGTTGGATGGAGATGGTTGGAGAAGGTTGGATGGAGATGGTTGGAGATGGTTGGATGGAGATGGTTGGAGAAGGTTGGGTGGAGATGGTTGGAGAAGGTTGGAGATGGTTGAAGAAGGTTGGATGGAGATGGTTGGAGAAGGTTGAAGAAGGTTGGATGGAGAAGGTTGGAGAAGGTTGGATGGAGATGGTTGGAGATGGTTGGATGGAGATGGTTGGAGAAGGTTGGAGAAGGTTGGAGATGGTTGGATGGAGATGGTTGGAGAAGGTTGGAGAAGGTTGGAGATGGTTGGAGAAGGTTGGTTGGAGATGGTTGTAGAAGGTTGAAGAAGGTTGGATGGAGATGGTTGGAGAAGGTTGGATGGAGATGGTTGGAGATGGTTGGATGGAGATGGTTGGAGAAGGTTGAAGAAGGTTGGATGGAGATGGTTGGAGAAGGTTGAAGATGGTTGGATGGAGAAGGTTGGAGAAGGTTGGATGGAGATGGTTGGAGAAGGTTGGATGGAGATGGTTGGAGAAGGTTGGAGAAGGTTGGGTGGAGATGGTTGGAGAAGGCTGCCTGGACAGAAGGCTGACAGAGGTGGCCCAGCCGGTGGCCCTGGTGGCTCGGGAAGGTCTCGGGGCGGTGGCCTGCTTGACCCCTCCCCTTGTCCCCAGTGGTTGTCCTCTGCATGCACTCGGTTCTCCTGGGTGGGGAGGAGCAACGAGTCCTCCTGGAGGCGGCCGAGGACCTGGGCATGGCCGACGGCTCCTACGTCTTCATCCCCTACGACGCCCTCACCTTCCCCCTGCCCTACGAGGACCACCCTTACCCCGTCCTGGGCAACAACTCCAAGGTGCGCGCGGCCTACGACGCCGTCCTCACCGTCACCGTCGATTGTCCCCGCGGCGCCTTCCGCGACGCCCTGCGCACGGCCAAGGAGGCCCAGGAGCTCCCGGCGCACCTCGACCCCGAGGAGGTGAGGGGAGGGGGACATCCGGGGGAGAGGGGGTGGGGGGGGGAGGAGGAACGTCAACGGGGTGAAGGATCTCCATGGGGTGAAGAGGAACATCCATGGGGTGAGGAACGTCCATGGGGGGAGGAGGAACGTCAATGGGGTGAGGAGGAACCTCTACAAGGAACGTCCATGGGGTGAGGAACGTCAATGGGGTGAGGAGGAACATCCATGGGGTGAGGAACGTCAATGGGGTAATGAGGAACATCCATGGGGTGAGGAATGTCTATGGGGTGAGGAACATCCATGGAGTGAGGAACGTCAATGGGGTGAGGAACATCATGGGGTGAAGGATCTCCATGGGGTGAGGAACCTCTGTGAGGTGAGGAGGAACATCCATGGGGTGAGGAACATCCATGGGGTGAAGGAGGAACATCCATGGGGTGAGGAGGAACATCCATGGGGTGAGGAACGTCCATGGGGTGAAGGAGGAACCTCTGTAGGGTGATGAGGAACATCTACAGGGTGAGGAACCTCTATGGGGTGAGGGACATCTATGGGGTGAGGAGAGACCTCTATGAGGTGAGGAGGAACATCCATGGGGTGAGGAACATCAACGGGGTGAGGAGGAACATCCATGGGGTGAGGAGGAACCTCTATGGGGTGAGGAACGTCCATGGGGTGAGGAGGAACATCCATGGGGTGAAGGATCTCCAGGAGGTGAGGAGGAACCTCTATGGGGTGAGGAGGAACATCATGGGGTGAGGAATGTCAATGGGGTGAAGGATGTCCATGGGGTGAGGAGGAACATCTATGGGGTGAAGGATCTCCATGGGGTGAAGAGGAACGTCCATGGGGTGAGGAACGTCCATGGGGGGAGGAGGAACATCCATGGGGTGAGGAACGTCCATGGGGGGAGGAGGAACGTCAACGGGGTGAAGGATCTCCATGGGGTGAAGAGGAACGTCCATGGGGTGAGGAACGTCCATGGGGGGAGGAACGTCCATGGGGGGAGGAGGAACATCCATGGGGTGAAGGATCTCCAGGGGGTGAGGAGGAACCTCCATGAGGTGAAGGATCTCCATGGGGTGAGGAACCTCTGTGAGGTGAGGAGGAACATCCATGGGGTGAGGAGGAACATCCATGGGGTGAGGAACGTCCATGGGGTGAGGAACATCTATGGGGTGAGGAATGTCCATGGGGTGAGGAGGAACATCCACGGGGTGAGGAATGTCCATGGGGTGAGGAGGAACATCCATGGGGTGAGGAACATCCATGGGGTGAGGAATGTCCATGGGGTGAGGAGGAACATCAATGGGGTGAGGAACATCCATGGGGTGAGGAATGTCCATGGGGTGAGGAACCTCCATGGGGTGAAGGATCTCCATGGGGTGAGGAACCTCTGTGAGGTGAGGAGGAACATCCATGGGGTGAGGAACATCATGGAGTGAGGAACGTCAATGGGGTGAGGAACATCATGGGGTGAAGGATCTCCATGGGGTGAGGAACCTCTGTGAGGTGAGGAGGATCATCCATGGGGTGAGGAATGTCCATGGGGTGAGGAACATCATGGGGTGAAGGATATCCATGGGGTGAGGAACCTCTGTGAGGTGGGGAGGAACATCCATGGGGTGAGGAACATCCATGGGGTGAGGAGGAACATCCATGGGGTGAGGAACGTCCATGGGGTGAGGAACATCCATGGGATGAGGAGGAACATCCATGGGGTGAAGGATCTCCATGGGGTGAGGAACCTCTATGAGGTGGGGAGGAACATCCATGGGGTGAGGAACATCCATGGGGTGAAGGATCTCCAGGGGTTGAAGAACGTCAACGGGGTGAAGGATCTCCAGGGGGTGAGGAACATCCATGGGGTGAGGAACGTCAACAGAGTGAGGAGGAACCTCTATTGGGTGAGGAGGAACCTCCATGGGGTGAGGAATGTCCATGGGGTGAGGAACATCCATGGGGTGAGGAACCTCAACGGGGTGATGAGGAACCTCTACAGGGTGAGGAACATCAATGGGGTGAGGAAGAACATCCATGGGGTGAGGAACGTCCATGAGGTCATGAGGAACCTCTACAGGGTGAGGAACCTCTATGGGGTGATGAAGACCATCAGTGGCCACCAGTGTTGGGTAGACACGCCCATGGCCACCGCGCTTGGCCGGAGGTCCCCATGCCCGCCGCCATTGCCTTCCGGTTGCCGCGGCGCCCCCCACCACCACCCCCCACCCCCCCTGGATCTACCATTGGGTCCCCACCCGGTGACACCTCCTTCTCCCATCCCTCTGACCGCCAAGGTCCACCCTCTCTTCGCCACCATCTACGACTCCGTCTACTTCCTGGCCATGGCGGCGGAGGCGGCGCGACGCAGCGGGCGTTGGGTGATGGGCACCACGGTGGCCGAATACGCCCGCGACTTCCGCTTCCAAGGCTTCTGCCAGAGCTTCTCGGTCAACGAGGACGGGGAGGTCAACGTCCCCTACGTCATCCTGGACACGGATGGCAAGGGAAGCCACCTCTGGCCGGTCTACGAGTGGGAACCGGGCACGCGGGGTCTTGGGTACCGTGGGCGCGGCGTCCATTGGCCCCACAGCTCCAGCCCGGGCACCGACGCCTCCTGTTGGTTTGACCCCAGCTCCATCTGCAACGGAGGTGAGGGCTGGGGAGGAGGACACGTGGGTTATGGGGGGCAACCAAGGTCATCGGGGGCTGGAGGGGGCTGTGGTTGACCATAGGTGGGCATGGTTGACCATAGGTGGTCATGGTTAACCATTTATGGCCATGGGAGGGTATGAGGGGCCGTGGTTGACCATGGATGGCCGTGGTTGACCATAGGTGGTCATGGTTGACCATAGGTGGGCATGGTTGACCATGGGTGGCCATGGGAGATCATAGGTGGCCATGGTTGACCATAGGTGGTCATGGTTGACCATAGGTGGTCATGGTTGACAATAGGTGGCCATGATTGACCATAGGTGGGCATGGGAGATCATAGGTGGGCATGGGAGATCATAGGTGGCCATGGTTGACCATAGGTGGTCATGGTTGACCATAGGTGGAAATGGGAGGGCATGGGGGGCCATGGCTGACCATGGCTGGCCATGGTTGACCATAGGTGGCCATGGGAGACCATAGGTGACCATAGTTGACCATAGGTGGCCATGGTTGACCATAGGTGGTCATGGTTGACCATTTCTGGCCATGGGAGGGTATGAGGGGCCATGGTTGACCATGGATGGCCGTGGTTGACCGTAGGTGGGCATGGTTGACCATAGGTGGCCATGGGAGACCATAGGTGACCATGGTTGACCACAGGTGGGCATGGTTGACCATAGGTGGTCATGGTTAACCATTTATGGCCATGGGAGGGTATGAGGGGCCGTGGTTGACCATGGATGGCCGTGGTTGACCATAGGTGGCCATTGTTGACCATAGGTGGTCATGGTTGACCATAGGTGGGCATGGTTGACCATGGGTGGCCATGGGAGATCATAGGTGGCCATGGTTGACCATAGGTGGTCATGGTTGACCATAGGTGGTCATGGTTGATCATAGGTGGTCATGGAAGACCATAGGTGGCCATGGTTGACCATAGGTGGCCATTGTTGACCATAGGTGGTCATGGTTGACCATAGGTGGCCATGGTTGACCATAGGTGGCCATGGGAGACCATAGGTGACCATAGTTGACCATAGGTGGCCATGGTTGACCATAGGTGGTCATGGTTGACCATTTCTGGCCATGGGAGGATATGAGGGGCCATGGTTGACCATGGATGGCCATGGTTGACCATTTCTGGCCATGGGAGGGTATGAGGGGCCATGGTTGACCATAGGTGGCCATGGTTGACCATAGGTGGCCATGGTTGACCATAGGTGGCCATGGTTAACCATTTATGTCCATGGGAGGGTATGAGGGGCCATGGCTGACCATGGATGGCCGTGGTTGACCATAGGTGGGCATGGTTGACCATAGGTGGGCATGGTTGACCATAGGTGGCCATGGGAGACCATAGGTGACCATAGTTGACCATAGGTGGCCATGGTTGACCATAGGTGGTCATGGTTGACCATTTCTGGCCATGGGAGGGTATGAGGGGCCATGGTTGACCATGGATGGCCATGTTTGACCATTTCTGGCCATGGGAGGGTATGAGGGGCCATGGTTGACCATAGGTGACCATGGTTGACCATAGGTGGGCATGGTTGACCATAGGTGGGCATGGTTGACCATAGGTGGCCATGGTTGACCATAGGTGGGCATGGGAGATCATAGGTGGGCATGGGAGGGTATGGGGGGCCATGGCTGACCATGGGTGGCCATGGTTGACCATAGGTGGCCATGGTTGACCATAGGTGGCCATGGGAGGGCATAGGGGGCCATGGCTGACCACGGCTGGCCATGGTTGACCATAGGTGGCCATGGTTGACCATAGGTGGCCATGGTTGACAGTTTCTGGCCATGGGAGGGTATGAGGGGCCATGGTTGACCATGGATGGACATGGTTGACCATAGTTGGCCACCGTTGACCATAGGTGTCAATGGCTAACCCTGGTGGCCATCCATGACCATAAACAGTAACCGCTGGCTATGATTGACCATGGCTGACCATGGTTGATCACAGGTGGCCACAGTTGACCATAGGTGGCCATCGTTGACCACAGGTGGCCATGGTTGACCATAGGTGACCATGATTGACCAGAGATGGCCGCCGTTGACTATAGGTGGCCATAACTGACCACAGGTGGCCACAGTTGACCATAGGTGGCCATAACTGACCACAGGTGGCCACAGTTGACCATAGGTAGCCATGATTGACCGTGGTGGCCATCCATGACCATAAACACTCCTTGGTGGCCACGGGTCACTATGGGGAGTGTCCATCACCGTAAGCAACCTTTGGTGGCCCCGGGTGGCCATGGCCACCAAGGAGAGGCCCCGGGTGGCCGTGTCCCCTCCCACCCCACCCTCACCACCTCCTGCTCTGCCCCAGGGGTCGACGCCACCTTTGTCCTCCTGATGTTCCTCCTCATCTCGGCCCTCATCGCCGCCGGCGCCGCCCTCGCCTGCTTCATCCGGTTGGTGCCACCACCCCGTGGGGTTCAAGGGGATGGGGAGAACCTCGAGGAGGTCCAGGGTCACCTCCACCCCCTCCCGTGTCCTCTCCGTCCTCCCCCCCCACCCCAATCCCTGCAGGCGCCGGATCCAGGAGGCCCAACTGATGAAGGGACCCAACAAGATCATCCTCACCATGGAGGACCTGACCTTCATCAACACCCAGAGCAGCAAACGGGTGAGGGACCTGGGTGGGGTGGGGTGGGGTGGGAGCTGTGGTGGCCACGGTGGGTTGGGGTCTCCAGGGCCCCCCCCGTGGTCAGGAGTGGCCTTGGGAGGAGAACCTTGGGTTGGTGGGACTCCATGGGGGACGTCTCCTGGTGGCCTGAGGGCTCCCCCGAGGCCAGGTCCAACCCTGGGAGAAGGTCCACGAGCTGGTGGGACCCCATGGGTGACGTCCAACCTTGGGTGCAGGGTCCCCATGGCTTGAGACGTCCCCTTGGATGAGGTGGCCCAACGGGTGAGGTGTCCCCGTGGCCTGAGGTCTCCCTTGGGGCCAGATCCCACCCTGGGAGAAGGTCCCTGGGCTGGTGGGACCCCATGGGGACGTGTCCCGTGGTGATGTGTCCCCCACAGGTGGACGGCAGCCGCAGCAGCCTCGCCGGACGCAGCAGCGGAGACACCAAGAGCGTCAAGAGCGTCACCGCCGCCCCGGACAACAACAACGTGGCCATCGCAGAGGTACCACCACCTGCACCACCTCCAGCACCACCTCCACCACCTCCACCACCTCCACCATCTCCACCACCACCTCCACCACCTCCACCACCACCACCACCTCCACCACCTCCACCACCTCCACCACCTCCACCACCTCCACCACCTCCAGCACCACCTCCACCACCTCCACCAACACCACCACCATCTCCACCACCTCCACCATCTCCACCAACACCACCACCATCTCCACCACCTCCACCATCTCCACCAACACCACCATCTCCACCACCACCTCCACCACCTCCACCACCACCACCACCTCCACCACCACCTCCACCACCTCCACCAACACCACCATCACCACCACCACCACCTCCACCACCTCCACCACCACCTCCACCATCTCCACCAACACCACCATCTCCACCACCACCTCCACCACCTCCACCATCTCCACCAACACCACCATCTCCACCACCACCTCCACCACCTCCACCACCACCTCCACCACCTCCACCACCTCCTCCACCACCTCCACCACCTCCACCATCTCCACCACCACCTCCACCACCTCCACCATCTCCACCACCACCTCCACCACCACCTCCACCACCTCCACCAACACCACCACCACCTCCACCACCACCTCCACCACCTCCAACACCTCCACCACCTCCACCACCTCCACCACCTCCACCACCACCTCCACCACCTCCACCACCTCCACCACCTCCACCACCTCCACCACCACCTCCACCATCACCTCCACCACCTCCACCACCTCCACCACCTCCACCACCTCCACCACCTCCACCACCTCCACCACCACCTCCACCACCTCCACCACCTCCACCACCTCCACCACCACCTCCACCACCTCCACCACCTCCACCACCACCTCCACCTCCACCACCACCTCCACCAGCACCTCCACCACCACCTCCACCACCACCTCCACCATCTCCACCACCACCTCCACCACCTCCACCATCTCCACCAACACCACCACCTCCACCACCTCCACCACCACCTCCACCACCTCCACCATCTCCACCACCACCACCTCCACCACCTCCACCACCACCTCCACCATCTCCACCACCACCTCCACCACCTCCACCACCACCTCCACCATCTCCACCACCACCTCCACCACCTCCACCATCTCCACCACCACCTCCACCACCTCCACCACCACCTCCACCACCACCACCTCCACCATCTCCACCACCACCTCCACCACCTCCACCATCTCCACCACCACCACCACCTCAGGCACCACCTCCACCACCACCACCACCTCCACCACCACCTCCACCATCTCCACCACCCCCACCACCTCCACCACCACCTCCACCACCTCCACCACCTCCACCATCTCCACCACCACCTCCACCACCACCTCCACCACCTCCACCACCTCCACCATCTCCACCACCACCTCCACCACCACCTCCACCACCTCCACCACCACCTCCACGACCTCCACCACCTCCACCACCTCCACCACCTCCAGCACCACCTCCACCACCTCCACCACCACCTCCACGACCTCCACCACCTCCACCATCTCCACCACCTCCACCACCACCTCCACCACCTCCACGACCTCCAGCACCACCTCCACCACCTCCACCACCTCCACCAACACCACCACCACCTCCACCACCTCCACCACCACCTCCACCATCTCCACCACCACCTCCACGACCTCCACCACCTCCACCACCTCCACCACCTCCAGCACCACCTCCACCACCTCCACCACCACCTCCACGACCTCCACCACCTCCACCATCTCCACCACCTCCACCACCACCTCCACCACCTCCACGACCTCCAGCACCACCTCCACCACCTCCACCACCTCCACCAACACCACCACCACCTCCAGCACCACCTCCACCACCTCCACCACCTCCACCACCTCCACCACCACCTCCACGACCTCCACCACCTCCACCACCTCCACCACCACCTCCACCACCTCCACGACCTCCACCACCTCCACCACCACCTCCACCACCTCCACCACCTCCACCAACACCACCATCTCCACCACCACCTCCACCACCTCCACCAACACCACCACCTCCACCACCATCTCCACCACCACCTCCACCACCACCACCACCTCCAGCACCACCTCCACCACCACCTCCACCACCTCCACCACCTCCACCAACACCTCCACCACCTCCACCACCTCCACCAACACCACCATCTCCACCACCACCTCCACCACCTCCACCAACACCACCATCTCCACCACCACCTCCACCACCTCCACCACCTCCACCATCTCCACCATCTCCACCACCACCTCCACCACCTCCACCAACACCACCACCTCCACCACCACCTCCACCACCTCCACCAACACAACCACCTCCACCACCTCCACCAACATCACCACCACCTCCACCACCTCCAGCACCACCTCCACCACCTCCAGCACCACCTCCACCACCTCCACCACCACCTCCACCACCACCTCCACCACCTCCACCATCTCCACCAACACCACCACCACCTCCACCACCTCCACCACCTCCTCCACCATCTCCACCACCACCTCCACCACCTCCTCCACCATCTCCACCACCACCTCCACCACCTCCACCACCTCCACCACCTCCACCATCTCCACCACCTCCACCACCTCCACCACCTCCACCACCACCTCCACCATCTCCACCACCATCTCCACCACCTCCACCACCACCTCCACCACCTCCACCACCACCTCCACCACCACCACCACCTCCACCACCACCTCCACCATCTCCACCACCTCCACCACCTCCACCATCTCCACCACCATCTCCACCACCTCCACCACCACCTCCACCACCTCCACCACCACCACCACCACCTCCACCACCTCCACCACCACCACCACCTCCACCACCACCTCCACCATCTCCACCACCACCTCCACCACCTCCACCAACATCACCACCACCTCCACCACCTCCACCACCACCTCCACCACCTCCACCACCACCACCACCTCCACCACCACCTCCACCACCACCTCCACGACCTCCACCACCACCACCACCTCCACCACCACCTCCACCATCTCCACCACCTCCACCATCTCCACCACCTCCACCAACACCACCACCACCTCCACCATCTCCACCACCACCTCCACCACCTCCAGCACCACCTCCACCACCTCCACCATCTCCACCACCACCTCCACCACCTTCACCACCACCTCCACCACCTCCACCACCTCCACCACCTCCACCACCACCTCCACCACCTCCACCATCTCCACCAACACCACCACCACCTCCACCACCACCTCCACCACCTCCACCATCTCCACCACCACCTCCACCACCTCCACCACCACCACCACCTCCACCACCTCCACCACCTCCACCACCTCCACCACCTTCACCACCTCCACCACCTCCACCACCTCCACCACCTCCACCACCTCCACCACCACCTCCACCACCTCCACCACCTCCAGCACCACCTCCAATGCCATCACCACCATCTCCAGCACCTCCACCACCACCTCCATCAACCACCAAAACCACCTCCAGCACCTCCAGCACCTTCAGCACCTCCACCTTCATCAACACCACCTCCAGCACCACCTTCAGGACCTCCAGCACCTCCACCACCACCTCCACCACCTCACCACAACCACCTCCACCACCACCACCATCACCATCTCCATCACTTCCATCACCTCGACCACCACCTCCAATTCCACCTCAACCTCCACAACCACCACCTCCACCACCACCATCTCCACCTCCACCACCACCTCCACCATCATCACCTCTGCGTCCTCCTCCTGACAAACATCTCCCACCCATCCCACCTCCACCTCCACCACCACCTCCACCACCTCCACCACCTCCACCACCACCTCCCTCTCCCCACAAACACCCCCCACCCATCCCACCCCCACCCCCACCCCCACCTCCACCCCCACCTCCACCCCCACCCTCCCGGGGGCGACAAGGCAAGGCCCACCCACCTCAACACCCCCTATGGTCACCTCCCAACCCACGTCCTCCTCCTCCTCCTCCTCCTCCTCCCTTGGGTCTCCTTGGCCATCCTTGATGGGTGCCCCTTCTTCGTAGGGTGCCGATCAGGCCAAGGGCAATGGGCAACTCCCCCTCCTCCTGCTCTTGTTTAACCAGCAGGGCCTTGTCGCCTCCGTGCAGGTAAGTGGAGACCACCCAACCCCCCCCTTTTCACCCCAAAATGATGACCCCCACCCCCCCTGGTCCTCCTTCCCCCACCCCACCCCATCCCCACCCATCACCTCGTGGTCCTTCAACCCCCAATCTGAGGGGCTTTCGGCGAGGGGAGGAAGGGAGGGAGGTTCTCCTCTGGGTTCTCCTCTGGGTTCTCCTCTAGGTTCTCCTCTGGCTTCTCCTCTGGGTTCTCCCCTGGGTTCTCCCCTGGGTTCTCCTCTGGGTTCTCCTCTGGGTTCTCCTCTAGGGTCTCCTCTGGGTTCTCCTCTAGGTTCTCCTCTGGGTTCTCCTCTAGGTTCTCCTCTGGGTTCTCCTCTGGGTTCTCCTTTGGGTTCTCCCCTGGGTTCTCCTCTGGGTTCTCCTTTGGGTTCTCCTCTGGGTTCTCCTCTAGGTTCTCCTCTGGTTTCTCCTCTGGGTTCTCCTCTGGGTTCTCCCCTGGGTTCTCCTCTAGGTTCTCCTCTGGGTTCTCCTCTAGGTTCTCCTCTGGGTTCTCCTCTAGGTTCTCCTCTGGGTTCTCCTCTGGGTTCTCCTTTGGGTTCTCCTCTGGGTTCTCCCCTGGGTTCACCTCTGGGTTCTCCTCTGGGTTCTCCTCTGGGTTCTCCTCTGGGTTCTCCTCTAGGTTCTCCTCTGGGTTCTCCCCTGGGTTCTCCTCTGGGTTCTCCCCTGGGTTCTCCTCTGCGTTCTCCCCTGGGTTCTCCTCTGGGTTCTCCTCTGGGTTCTCCCCTGGGTTCTCCTCTGGGTTCTCCTCTGGGTTCTCCTCTGGGTTCTCCCCTGGGTTCTCCTCTGGGTTCTCCTCTAGGTTCTCCTCTGGGTTCTCCTCTAGGTTCTCCTCTGGGTTCTCCCCTGGGTTCTCCTCTGGGTTCTCCTCTGGGTTCTCCTCTAGGTTCTCCTCTGGGTTCTCCTCTGGGTTCTCCTCTAGGTTCTCCTCTGGGTTCTCCCCTGGGTTCTCCCCTGGGTTCTCCTCTGGGTTCTCCTCTGGGTTCTCCTCTGGGTTCTCCTCTGGGTTCTCCTCTAGGTTCTCCTCTGGGTTCTCCCCTGGGTTCTCCTCTGGGTTCTCCCCTGGGTTCTCCTCTGCGTTCTCCCCTGGGTTCTCCTCTGGGTTCTCCTCTGGGTTCTCCCCTGGGTTCTCCTCTGGGTTCTCCTTTGGGTTCTCCTCTGGGTTCTCCTCTGGGTTCTCCTCTGGGTTCTCCCCTGGGTTCTCCTCTGGGTTCTCCTCTAGGGTTCTCCTCTGGGTTCTCCTCTAGGTTCTCCTCTGGGTTCTCCCCTGGGTTCTCCTCTGGGTTCTCCTCTGGGTTCTCCTCTAGGTTCTCCTCTGGGTTCTCCTCTGGGTTCTCCTCTAGGTTCTCCTCTGGGTTCTCCCCTGGGTTCTCCCCTGGGTTCTCCTCTGGGTTCTCCTCTGGGTTCTCCTCTGGGTTCTCCTCTAGGTTCTCCTCTGGGTTCTCCCCTGGGTTCTCCTCTGGGTTCTCCCCTGGGTTCTCCTCTGCGTTCTCCCCTGGGTTCTCCTCTGGGTTCTCCTCTGGGTTCTCCTCTGGGTTCTCCTCTGGGTTCTCCTCTGGGTTCTCCTCTGGGTTCTCCCCTGGGTTCTCCTCTGGGTTCTCCTCTGGGTTCTCCTCTGGGTTCTCCCCTGGGTTCTCCTCTGGGTTCTCCTCTAGGTTCTCCTCTGGGTTCTCCTCTAGGTTCTCCTCTGGGTTCTCCCCTGGGTTCTCCTCTGGGTTCTCCTCTGGGTTCTCCTCTAGGTTCTCCTCTGGGTTCTCCTCTGGGTTCTCCTCTAGGTTCTCCTCTGGGTTCTCCCCTGGGTTCTCCCCTGGGTTCTCCTCTGGGTTCTCCTCTGGCTTCTCCTCTGGGTTCTCCTCTGGGTTCTCCTCTAGGTTCTCCTCTGGGTTCTCCCCTGGGTTCTCCTCTGGGTTCTCCCCTGGGTTCTCCTCTGCGTTCTCCCCTGGGTTCTCCTCTGGGTTCTCCTCTGGGTTCTCCCCTGGGTTCTCCTCTGGGTTCTCCTCTGGGTTCTCCCCTGGGTTCTCCTCTGGCTTCTCCTCTGGGTTCTCCTCTGGGTTCTCCTCTGGCTTCTCCTCTGGGTTCTCCTCTGGGTTCTCCCCTGGGTTCTCCTCTGGGTTCTCCTCTGGCTTCTCCTCTGGGTTCTCCTCTGGGTTCTCCTCTGGCTTCTCCTCTGGGTTCTCCTCATGTTGGGGTGGGGTGGGATGGACGTGGAAGGGGGAGAAGGGGGTTGAGGTGTCTCCTGCTCTGTCCCCAAACCCCAGGGTGATTGGGTCTGGTTGAAGAAGTTCCCAGGAGATCAGCACAGCGAGTTGAAACCGGCCACCAAGTTGGCCTTCTGCAAGGTGAGGGGACACCAGGGGGTCTGGGGACACCACGGGGGGTCACTGGGAGAACATTGGGTCACGGGGGACAAGGTTGGGTCATTGGGACAAGGTTGGGTCAAGGGGACAAGGTTGGGTCATTGGGAGAAGGTTGGGTCATGGGGGACAAGGTTGGGTCAAGGGGACAAGGTTGGGTCATGGTGGAGAATGTTGGGTCATTGGGAGAAGGTTGGGTCATTGGGAGAAGGTTGGGTCATGGGGAGAAGGTTGGGTCATTGGGAGAAGGTTGGGTCATGGGGGACAAGGTTGGGTCATTGGGGTCGGAGTTGGGTCATGGGGACAACATTGGGTCATGAGGGACATTGTTGGGTCATGGGGACAATATTGGGTCATGGGGGCCAAGGATGGGTCATGGGGGTCAAAGTTGGGTCATGGGGACAATGTTGGGTCATGGGGGTCAAGGTTGGGTCTTGAGGGCAACATTGGGTCATGGGGAGAACTTTGAGTCATGGTGGACAATGTTGGGTCATGAGGGACAATGTTGGGTCATGGTGGACAATGTTGGGTCATGAGGGACAACGTTGGGTCATTGGGACAATGTTGGGTCATGAGGGACAATGTTGGGTCATGGTGGACAATGTTGGGTCATGGTGGACAATGTTGGGTCATTGGGACAATGTTGGGTCATGGTGGACAGTGTTGGGTCATTGGGACAATGTTGGGTCATGAGGGACAACGTTGGGTCATGGTGGACAATGTTGGGTCATGAGGGACAACGTTGGGTCATTGGGACAATGTTGGGTCATGAGGGACAATGTTGGGTCATGGTGGACAATGTTGGGTCATGGTGGACAATGTTGGGTCATTGGGACAATGTTGGGTCATGAGGGACAATGTTGGGTCATGGTGGACAGTGTTGGGTCATTGGGACAATGTTGGGTCATGAGGGACAACGTTGGGTCACGGGGGTTATGGATGGGTCATGGAGGTCAAAGTTGGGTCATGGGGGTCAAAGTTGGGTTATGAGGACAATGTTGGATCTCAGGGACAATGTTGGGTCATGGTGGACAATGTTGGGTCTTGAGGGCAACATTGGGTCATGGGGAGAACGTTGGGTCTTCCTGGACAACATTGGGTCCTTGGGAGAACATTGGGTCATGGGGGACAAGGATGGGTCATGGGGGACAAGGATGGGTCATGAGAGTCAAAGTTGGGTCCTGAAGGACAATGTTGGGTCATGGGGAGAACGTTGGGTCATGAGGACAATGTTGGGTCATGGGGGTCAAGGTTGGGTCCTTAGGAGAACATTGGGTCATGGTGGTCAAAGTTGGGTTGTGAGGATAATGTTGGGTCATGAGGGACCACGTTGGGTCATGGGGGTTCTGGATGGGTCATGGGGGTCAAAGTTGGGTTATGAGGACAATGTTGGGTCTTAGGGACAATGTTGGGTCTGAGGGACAATGTTGGGTCTTGAGGGACAATGTTGGGTCATTGGGACAACGTTGGGTCATGGGGGTTATGGATGGGTCATGAGGGTCAAAGTTGGGTTATGAGGACAATGTTGGGTCATGGTGGACAATGTTGGGTCTTGAAGGCAACATTGGGTCAAGGGAAGAACTTTGAGTCATGGTGGACAATGTTGGGTCATGAGGGACAATGTTGGGTCATGGGGGCCAAGGGTGGGTCATGGGGGTCAAAGTTGGGTCATGGGGACAATGTTGGGTCATGGGGGTCAAGATTGGGTCATGAGGACAATGTTGGGTCATGGGGGTCAAGGTTGGGTCTTGAGGGCAACATTGGGTCATGGGGAGAACTTTGAGTCATGGTGGACAATGTTGGGTCATGAGGGACAATGTTGGGTCATTGGGACAATGTTGGGTCATGGGGGTTATGGATGGGTCATGGGGGTCAAAGTTGGGTCATGGGGGTCAAAGTTGGGTCATGAGGGCCAAGGTTGGGTCATGGAGAGAACATTGGGTCACGGAGACAACGTTGGGTCGTGGGGGCCAAGGTTGGGTCATGGGGGCCAAGGTTGGGTCGTGGGGGCCAAGGTTGGGTCGTGAGGGCCATGGTTGGGTCGTGGGGGCCAAGGTTGGGTCGTGAGGGCCAAGGTTGGGTCATGGGGGCCAAGGTTGGGTCGTGGGGGCCAAGGTTGGGTCGTGAGGGCCATGGTTGGGTCGTGAGGGCCAAGGTTGGGTCATGGGGGCCAAGGTTGGGTCGTGAGGGCCAAGGTTGGGTCATGAGGGCCAAGGTTGGGTCATGGGGGCCAAGGTTGGGTCATGGGGGCCAAGGTTGGGTCGTGGGGGCCAAGGTTGGGTCACGGGGGCCAAGGTTGTGTCGTGGGGGCCAAGGTTGGGTCATGGGGGCCAAGGTTGGGTCATGAGGGCCAAGGTTGGGTCATGGGGGCCAAGGTTGGGTCATGGGGGCCAAGGTTGGGTCGTGAGGGCCATGGTTGGGTCGTGAGGGCCAAGGTTGGGTCGTGGGGGCCAAGGTTGGGTCGTGAGGGCCAAGGTTGGGTCGTGAGGGCCAAGGTTGGGTCGTGAGGGCCAAGGTTGGGTCGTGGGGGCCAAGGTTGGGTCGTGGGGGCCAAGGTTGGTTTGTGGGGGCCAAGGTTGGGTCATGGGGGCCAAGGTTGGGTCATGGGGGCCAAGGTTGGGTCATGGGGGCCAAGGTTGGGTCGTGAGGGCCAAGGTTGGGTCATGAGGGCCAAGGTTGGGTCATGGGGGCCAAGGTTGGGTCGTGGGGGCCAAGGTTGGGTCGTGGGGGCCAAGGTTGGGTCGTGGGGGCCAAGGTTGGGTCATGGGGGCCAAGGTTGGGTCATGGGGGCCAAGGTTGGGTCATGAGGGCCAAGGTTGGGTCCCGGGGGCCAATTGACCCATGAGGACAACCCTGTCCCCACCTCTCCCATCCTGGAGCAGCTGAGGGACCTTCGCCACGAGAACGTCAACCTCTTCCTGGGCTTCTTCCACGACTGTGGGATCTTCGCCATCGTCTCGGAGCACTGCTCGCGCGGCAGCCTGGAGGACCTCCTGCGCAACGAGGACATGAAGCTCGACTGGATGTTCAAGTCCTCCCTCCTCATCGACCTCATCAAGGTGACGGCCGGGGCGGGACCGCTGGGTGGAGGTGGAGAAGGTGGCCATGGAGATGGTGGCCATGGAGATGATGGCCATGATGGTTCTGGTGGCCATGGAGATGGTGGCCATGGAGATGGTGACCGTGGTGGCTCTGGAGGCCATGGAGATGGTGGCCATGGAGATGGTGGCTGTGATGGCTCCGGTGGCCATGGTGGTTCTGGTGGCCATGGTGGTGTTGGCCATGGAGGTGGTTGCCATGGAGATGGTGGCCATGGAGATGGTGACCGTGGTGGCTCTGTTGGCCATGGAGGTGGCGGCCATGGAGATGGTGACCATAGAGGTTCTGGTGGCCATGGAGATGGTGGCCATGGAGTCTCTGGTGGCCATGGAGATGGTGGCCATGGTGGTTCTGGTGGCCATGGAGATGGTGGCCATGGAGATGGTGGCCATGGAGGTGGCGGCCATGGAGATGGTGACCATAGAGGTTCTGGTGGCCATGGAGATGGTGGTCATGGAGTCTCTGGTGGACATGGAGATGGTGGCCATGGTGGTTCTGGTGGCCATGGAGATGGTGGCCATGGAGATGGTGGCCATGGTGGTTCTGGTGGCCATGGAGATGGTGGCCATGGAGATGGTGGCTGTGGTGGCTCTGGTGGCCATGAAGATGGTGACCATGGAGATGGTGACCGTGGTGGTTCTGGTGGCCATGGAGATGGTGGCCGTGGTGACTCTGGTGGCCATGGTGGTGTTGACCATGGTGGTGTTGGCCATGGAGATGGTGGCCATAGTGGTTGTGGTGGCCATGGAGATGGTGGCCATGGAGGTGGTGGCCGTGGAGATGGTGGCCATGGAGATGGTGGCCGTGGTGGTTCTGGTGACCATGGTGGCTCTGGTGGCCATGGAGATGGTGACCATGGAGATGGTGACCATGGAGATGGTGGCTGTGATGTCTCCGGTGGCCATGGTGGTTCTGGTGGCCATGGAGATGGTGGCCATGGAGATGGTGACCATGGTGGTTCTGGTGGCCATGGAGATGGTGACCATGGAGATGCTGACCATGGAGATGGTGGCTGTGATGGCTCCGGTGGCCATGGTGGTTCTGGTGGCCATGGTGGTGTTGGCCATGGAGGTGTTGGCCATGGAGGTGGTTGCCATGGAGATGGTGGCCATGGTGGCTCTGGTGGCCATGGAGATGGTGGCCATGGAGATGGTGGCCATGGTGGCTCTGGTGGCCATGGAGATGGTGGCCGTGATGGTTCTGGTGGCCATGGAGGTGGTGTCCATGGAGATGGTGGCCATGGAGATGGTGTCCCTGGAGATGGTGGCCATGGAGATGATGGCCATGGTGGTTCTGGTGGCCATGGAGATGTTGACCATGGAGATGGTGACCGTGGTAGCTCTGTTGGCCATTGAGATGGTGGCCATGGAGATGGTGGCCATGGAGATGGTGGCTGTGATGGCTCCGGTGGTCGTGGTGGTGGTGGCCATGGAGGTGGCGGCCATGGAGATGGTGACCATAGAGGTTCTGGTGGCCATGGAGATGGTGGCCATGGAGTTTCTAGTGGCCATGGAGATGGTGGCCATGGTGGTTCTGGTGGCCATGGAGAAGGTGGCCATGGACATGGTGGCCATGGAGATGGTGGCTGTGGTGGCTCTGGTGGCCATGAAGATGGTGACCATGGAGATGGTGACCGTGGTGGTTCTGGTGGCCATGGAGATGGTGGCCGTGGTGACTCTGGTGACCATGGTGGTGTTGACCATGGTGGTGTTGGCCGTGGAGATGGTGGCCATAGTGGTTGTGGTGGCCATGGAGATGGTGGCCATGGAGATGGTGGCTGTGGTGGCTCTGGTGGCCATGGTGGTGTTGGCCATGGAGATGGTGACCATAGAGGTTCTGGTGGCCATGGAGATGGTGGCCGTGATGGTTCTGGTGGCCATGGAGGTGGTGGCCATGGAGATGGTGGCCATGGAGATGGTGATCATGATGGTTCTGGTGGCCATGGAGATGTTGACCATGGAGATGGTGACCGTGGCGGCTCTGTTGGCCATGGAGATGTTGACCATGGAAATGGTGGCCATGGAGGTGGTGGCCATGGAGATAATGACCATAGAGGCTCTGGTGGCCATGGAGATGGTGGCCATGGAGGTGGTGGCCATGGAGATGGTGACCATGATGGTTCTGGTGGCCATGGAGATGTTGACCATGGAGATGGTGACCGTGGTGGCTCTGTTGGCCATGGAGATGGTGGCCACGGAGTTTCTAGTGGCCATGGAGATGGTGGCCATGGTGGTTCTGGTGGCCATGGAGAAGGTGGCCATGGAGATGGTGGCCATGGAGATGGTGGCTGTGGTGGCTCTGGTGGCCATGAAGATGGTGACCATGGAGATGGTGACCGTGGTGGTTCTGGTGGCCATGGAGATGGTGGCCGTGGTGACTCTGGTGGCCATGGTGGTGTTGACCATGGTGGTGTTGGCCGTGGAGATGGTGGCCATAGTGGTTGTGGTGGCCATGGAGATGGTGGCCATGGAGGTGGTGGCCGTGGAGATGGTGGCCATGGAGATGGTGGCCGTGGTGGTTCTGGTGACCATGGTGGTTCTGGTGACCATGGAGATGGTGACCATGGAGATGGTGGTTGTGATGGCTCCGGTGGCCATGGTGGTTCTGGTGGCCATGGTGGTGTTGGCCATGGAGGTGTTGGCCATGGAGGTGGTTGCCATGGAGATGGTGGCCATGGAGATGGTGGCCGTGGTGGTTCTGGTGGCCATGCAGATGGTGGCCATGGAGATGGTGGCCATGGAGATGGTGGCCATGGAGGTGGTGGCAATGGAGATGGTGACCATAGAGGTTCTGGTGGCCATGGAGATGGTGGCCATGGAGTCTCTAGTGGCCATGGAGATGGTGGCCATGGTGGTTCTGGTGGCCATGGAGAAGGTGGCCATGAAGATGGTGGCCATGGAGATGGTGGCCGTGGTGGTTCTGGTGGCCATGGAGATGGTGGCCATGGAGATGGTGACCGTGGTGGTTCTGGTGGCCATGGAGATGGTGGCCATGGTGACTCTGGTGGCCATGGTGGTGTTGACCATGGTGGTGTTGGCCGTGGAGATGGTGACCATAGTGGTTGTGGTGGCCATGGAGATGGTGGCCATGGAGATGGTGGCCGTGGAGATGGTGGCCGTGGTGGTTCTGGTGACCATGGTGGTTCTGGTGGCCATGGAGATGGTGACCATAGAGGTTCTGGTGGCCATGGAGATGTTGACCATGGAGATGGTGACCATGGAGATGGTGGCTGTGATGGCTACGGTGGCCATAGTGGTGTTGGCCATGGAGATGGTGGCCATGGTGTCTCTGGTGGCCATGGAGATGGTGGCCATGGAGATGGTGGCCGTGGTGCTTCTGGTGGCCATGGTGGTGTTGGACATGGAGATGGTGGCCATGAAGATGGTGGCCATGGAGATGATGGCCGTGGTGGTTCTGGTGGCCATGGAGATGGTGACCATAGAGGTTCTGGTGGCCATGGAGATGGTGGCCATGGAGATGGTGGCCATGGAGATGGTGACCATAGAGGTTCTGGTGGCCATGGAGATGGTGGCCATGGAGATGGTGGCAGTGGTGGTTCTGGTGGCCATGGAGATGGTGGCCATGGAGATGGTGGCCATGGTGGTGGCCACGGTGATAACGGTGCTGATGGCCATGATGGTGGCCATATTGGTGGCCATGGCGGTGGCCATGCTGGCGCCATAGTGTTGGTCATAGTGGTGGCCATGCTGGTGGCCATATTGGTGGTCACGGTGGCGGCCATAGAGGCGGCCATGCTAGTGGCCATGGTGATGGTCATGCTGGAGGCCATACTGGCGGCCATACTGGTGGCCACAGTGGCGGCCATGCCGGCGGCCATGCTGACCTGGCCCCACCCAGGGCGTGCGGTACCTGCACCACCGCGGCGTCGTCCACGGGCGCCTCAAGTCCCGTAACTGCGTGGTGGACGGGCGCTTCGTGCTCAAGGTCACCGACCACGGCTACAACGAGCTCCTGGAGGCCCAGCGCCTGCCCGCGCCCCCACCCCAGCCCCACGGTGAGAGGGGCGGGGCCTGCGGGTGGGCGGGGCCTGCGGGGTGGGCGTGGCTTCGGAGGGGAGGTGGGAGCTATGAGGTGGGCGGGGCTACAGAGGGAAGGGGGGTGCTCTGAGAGGGTGGGACTAACCTATGGGGTGAGGGGTCGAGTGGGTGTGGGCGAGGGGGCGTGGTCTCAGATGGAGGGGGCGTGGCTTTGGAGTGATGGGCGGGGTCGTGGAGGAGGGTGGGTGGGGCTCGGTAAGGTGGCATATATGGAGTGGGTGGGGCTACAGAGGGGGCGTGGCCTGAGTGGGTGGGGCCTAGACGATTGGAGGAGGGGGGTTGAGTGGGTGTGGCCTGTGGGCGTGGTCTAAGCGGGAAGGGGCGTGGCCTGGGAGGTGGTGTTTGGGGCTGGTGGAGGTGGAGCCTCTGGAGGGGGCGTGGTTTCTTGTTCGGTGGGCGTGGCCTGCGGATTACTGACCCGTTGGGCATCGTTTTGGTCGAGTGGGCGTGGTCTGGAGAGAAGGGCGTGGCCTGGGAGTGAGGAGGCGTGGCCACAGCGTTGAGGATCTGCCCCCCCAGGGTTGATATTGGATTGCCGCGGTGGAGGGGGCGTGGCTTGTGGGTGGTGGGCGTGGCCTGTGACAGGATGGGCGTCCTTTGTGGTGAGTGGGCGTGGCCTTTAAGTGAGGGGGCGTGGCCACAGCCTTGCGGCTCAGCACCAACAGGGTTGGGATCGGGGGTTTGGGCGAAGCGGGCGTGGCTTGCGGCCGGGTGGGCGTGTCCTTCGCTGGGTGGGCGTGTCCTGAGTTCTCCCCGCCCCCTCCAGAGCGGCTGTGGACGGCCCCGGAGCTCCTGAGGGACGCGGGGTTGGAGCGCCGGGGGTCGCAGCGCGGGGACATCTTCGGCATCGGGATCATCATGCAGGAGGTGATCTGTCGCAGCGCCCCCTACTGCATGCTGGGGCTGCCCCCCGAAGGTACCGGCACCCAAGGGACCCCCCAGGGACCCCCAGGGACCCCCAGTATCACCAGGGACCCCCAGGACCCACCGGCACCCCCAGGGACCCTCAAGGACACCGGGACCCTCAGGGACCCCCAGGGACCCTCAGTATCACCAGGGACCCCCCAGGACCCACCGTCACCCCCAGGGACCCCCCCAGGGACCCTCAAAGACACTGGGACCACCAGGAACCCCCAGGGACCCCCAGTATCACCAGGGACCCCCGGGACCCACCGGCACCCCCAGGGACCCTCAAGGACACCGGGACCCTCAGGGACCCCCAGGGACCCCCAGTATCACAAGGGACCCCCCGGGACCCACCGGCACCCCCAGGGACCCCCCCAGGGACCCTCAAGGACACTGGGACCCCCAGGAAACCCCAGGGACCCTCAAGGACCCCAGGACCCCCAGGGACCCCCAGGGACCCCCAGGGACCCCTCCAGGGACCCTCAAGGACACCGGGACCCCCAGGGACACCCAGGGAGATCCAGGGAATCCCCCAGGGACACCGGGACCCCCGGGGACCCCCAGGGACCCCCCCCAGGGACCCTCAAAGACACTGGGACCCCCAGGGACCCCTCCAGGGACCCTCAAGGACACCGGGACACCCGGGGACCCCCAGGGACCCCCCAGGGGCCCTCAAAGACACTGGGACCCCCGGGGACCCCCAGGGACCCTCAAGGACACCGGGACCCCCAGGGACCCCCAGGGAGATCCAGGGAATCCCCCAGGGACACCGGGACCCCCAGGAACCCCCCAGCACCCCCAGGAAACCCCAGTATCACCAGGGACCCCAGGGACCCCCCGGCGCCCCCAGGGACCCCCAGGGACCCCCAGTATCACCAGGGACCCCCGGGACCCACCGGCACCCCCAGGGACCCTCAACAACACTGGGACCACCAGGGACCCCCAGGGACCCCCAGTATCACCAGGGACCCCCAGGACCCACCGGCACCCCCAGGGACCCTCAAGGACACCGGGACCCTCAGGGACCCCCAGGGACCCTCAGTATCACCAGGGACCCCCCAGGACCCACCGTCACCCCCAGGGACCCCCCCAGGGACCCTCAAGGACACTGGGACCCCCAGGAAACCCCAGGGACCCTCAAGGACCCCAGGACCCCCAGGGACCCCCAGGGACCCCCAGGGACCCCTCCAGGGACCCTCAAGGACACCGGGACCCCCAGGGACCCCCAGGGAGACCCAGGGATGTCCAAGAGCCTTGGCCAACCCCAGCTTGACCCCCATGGCCATCACCAACCCAAGGAACCCAGAGGTCTCCATGGAGCCCAGAGGTGTCCATGGGCCTTGGCCAACCCCAACTTGACCCCATGGCCATCACCAACCCAAGGAACCCAGAGGTCTCCAAGGCACCAAGAGCTGTCCAAGGAGCCCAGAGGTGTCCATGTTCCTTGGCCAACCCCAACTTGACCCCTATGGCCACCTCCAACCCAAGGAACTCAGAGGTCTCCATGGAGCCTAGAGGTGTCCAAGGAACCAAGAGGTGTCCATGGGCCTTGGCCAACCCCAACTTGACCCCATGGCCATCACCAACCCAAGGAACCCAGAGGTCTCCATAGAACCAAGAGGTGTCCATGGGTCTTGGCCAACCTCAACCCAATCCCTGAGGAACCCAGAGGTCTCCAAGGCACCAAGAGGTGTCCAAGGAACCAAGAGGTGACCATGAATCTTGATGAACCCCAACTTGACCCCCATGGCCACCTCCAACCCAAGGAACCCAGAGGTCTCCATGGAGCCAAGAGGTGTCCATGGGTCTTGGCCAACCTCAACCCAATCCCCGAGGAACCCAGAGGTCTCCAAGGCACCAAGAGCTGTCCAAGGAGCCCAGAGGTGTCCATGGGCCTTGGCCAACCCCAACTTGACCCCCCCATGGCCATCACCAACTCAAGGAACCCAGAGGTCTCCATGGAGCCCAGAGGTGTCCAAGGAACCAAGAGGTGTCCATGGGCCTTGGCCAACCCCAACTTGACCCCATGGCCATCACCAACCCAAGGAACCCAGAGGTCTCCATAGAACCAAGAGGTGTCCATGGGTCTTGGCCAACCTCAACCCAATCCCTGAGGAACCCAGAGGTCTCCAAGGCACCAAGAGCTGTCCAAGGAGCCCAGAGGTGTCCATGGGCCTTGGTCAACCCCAACTTGACCCCCCATGGCCATCACCAACTCAAGGAACCCAGAGGTCTCCATGGAACCAAGAGGTGTCCATGAATCTTGGCCAACCCCACCTTGACCCCATGGCCATCACCAATCCAAGGAACCCAGAGGTCTCCATGGAACCAAGAGGTGTCCATGAGTCTTGGCCAACCTCAACCCAATCCCTGAGGAACCCAGAGGTCATGAAGGCATCAAGAGGTGTCCATGAATCTTGGCCAACCCCAACTTGACCCCCATGGCCATCACCAACCCAAGGAACCCAGAGGTGTCCATGGAACCAAGAGGTGTCCATGGGTCTTGGCCAACCCCAACGTGACCCCCCATGGCCATCACCAACTCAAGGAACCCAGAGGTCTCCATGGAGCCCAGAGGTGTCCATGGGCCTTGGCCAACCCCAACTTGACCCCATGGCCATCACCAACCCAAGGAACCCAGAGGTCTCCATGGAGCCCAGAGGTGTCCATGGGCCTTGGCCAACCCCAACTTGACCCCATGGCCATCACCAACCCAAGGAACCCAGAGGTCTCCATGGAGCCCAGAGGTGTCCATGGGTCTTGGCCAACCTCAACCCAATCCCTGAGGTGCCCAGAGGTCTCCAAGGCACCAAGAGCTGTCCAAGGAGCCCAGAGGTGTCCATGGGCCTTGGCCAACCCCAACGTGACCCCATGGCCATAACCAACCCAAGGAACCCAGAGGTCTCCATGGAGCCAAGAGGTGTCCATGGGCCTTGGCCAACCCCAACGTGACCCCATGGCCACCTCCAACCCAAGGAACCCAGAGGTCTCCATGGAGCCCAGAGGTGTCCATGGGCCTTGGCCAACCCCAACTTGACCCCATGGCCATCACCAACCCAAGGAACCCAGAGGTCTCCATAGAACCAAGAGGTGTCCATGGGTCTTGGCCAACCTCAACCCAATCCCTGAGGTGCCCAGAGGTCTCCAAGGCACCAAGAGGTGTCCAAGGAACCAAGAGGTGACCATGAATCTTGACGAACCCCAACTTGACCCCCATGGCCACCTCCAACCCAAGGAACCCAGAGGTCTCCATGGAGCCAAGAGGTGTCCATGGGTCTTGGCCAACCTCAACCCAATCCCTGAGGAACATAACCAACCCAAGGGACCCGGAGGTGCCCCCCCCCACCCCAGGTGACCCCTCCTTTGGGTGCTGTCGTCACCCAGAGATCATCGAGAAGGTGGCTCGGCCGCCCCCCCTCTGCCGCCCGGCGGTCTCGGCCGACCAAGCGCCCCTGGAGTGCATCCACCTGATGAAACAGTGCTGGGCGGAGCAGCCCGAGCGGCGCCCGCACATCGACCAGGTGTTCGACCAGGTGAGGGTGGGCGGGGCCATATCCACCAGGTGAGGGTGGGCGGGGCCACATATGGACCAGGTGTTCCACCAGGTGAGGGTTGGACAGGGTCAAACATGGACCAGGTGTTCCACCAGGTGAGGGTGGGTGGGGCCACGCCCAAAGGTGAGGGTGGGCGGGGCCACATATGGACCAGGTGTTCTACCAGGGGAGGGCGGGGTCACATCCACCAGGTGTTCAACCAGGTGAGGGTGGGTGGGGTCACACATGGACCAGGTGTTCCACCAGGTGAGGGTTGGACAGGGTCAAACATGGACCAGGTGTTCGACCAGGTGAGGGTGGGCGGGGCCATATCCACCAGGTGAGGGTGGGTGGGGTCACACATGGACCAGGTGTTCCACCAGGTGAGGGTTGGACAGGGTCAAACATGGACCAGGTGTTCGACCAGGTGAGGGTGGGCGGGGCCACGCCCACAGGTGAGGGAGGGCGGGGTCACATATGGACCAGGTGTTCCACCAGGGGAGGGTGGGGCCACATCCACCAGGTGAGGGTTGGACAGGGTCACCCATGGACCAGGTGTTCCACCAGGTGAGGGTGGGCGGGGTCAAACATGGACCAGGGGCTCCGTCAGGTGAGGGTGGGTGGGGCCACGCCCACAGGTGAGGGTGGGTGGGGTCACCCATGGACCAGGTGTTCAACCAGGTGAGGGTGGGTGGAGCCACACATGGACCAGGGGTTCCACCAAGTGATGGTGGGCGAGGCCACACCCACCAGGTGAGGGTGGGCGGGGCCATATTCACCAGGTGAGGGTGGGCGGGGCCACACATGGACCACGTGTTCCACCAGGTGAGGGCGGGGCCACATCCACCAGGTGTTCAACCAGGTGAGGGTGGGCGGGGCCAGAGCCACCTGAAACACTTTGGGGTCAGTTTGGGATCACCCAGACCAGACCAGTCTGGGACCAGTTTGGGATCAGAGGAACCAGTTTGGGGGTCAAACGGAGCCCAAGGGTGACTCCACCCCCAATCTATGGGGCAGGAACCTTCTATGGGGCCACAAACCCCGCCGTGGGGCCACCTCTGGTGGTCCCTTTGACCCCTGGGTGGTCCCTTTGACCCCCCTGGTGATGGATCTCCCACCCCATCCCTGGCTCTCTCTGGCTCTGCCCCACATCTATGGGGCTGCCCCACATCTATGGCGCAGGAACCATCTATGGGGCAGGAACCAACCTATGGGGCCACCTCTTGCCCATGGATCTGCCCTCGGTGGTCCCTTTGACCCCTGGGTGGTCCCTTTGACCCCCTGGTGATGGATCTCCCACCCCCATCCCTGGCTCTCCCTGGCTCTGCCCCACATCTATGGGGCTGCCCCACATCTATGGGGCAGGAACCAACCTATGGGGCCACAAACCCCGCCGTGGGGCCACCTCTGGTGGTCCCTTTGACCCCTGGGTGGTCCCTTTGACCCCCCCCGGTGATGGATCTCCCACCCCATCCCTGGCTCTCCCTGGCTCTGCCCCACATCTATGGGGCTGCCCCACATCTATGGGGCAGGAACCTTCTATGGGGCCACCAACCCATCTATGGGGCCACCTCTTGCCCATGGATCTGCCCTTGGTGGTCCCTTTGACCCCCTGGTGATGGATCTCCCACCCCATCCCTGCCTCTCCCTGGCTCTGCCCCACATCTATGGGGCTGCCCCACATCTATGGGGCAGGAACCTTCTATGGGGCCACCAACCCATCTATGGGGCCACCTCTTGCCCATGGATCTGCCCTTGGTGGTCCCTTTGACCCCTTGGTGGTCCCTTTGACCCCCCGGTGATGGATCTCCCACCCCACCCCTGGCTCTCCCTGGCTCCGCCCCACATCTATGGGGCTGCCCCACATCTATGGGGCTGCCCCACATCTCCAGGTCCTCCTTTTCCCCCCCTCTCCCCAGTTCAAGAGCATCAACAAGGGCCGCAAGACCAACATCATCGACTCGATGCTGCGGATGCTGGAGCAATACTCGAGTAACCTGGAGGACCTGATCCGCGAGAGGACCGAGGAGCTGGAGATCGAGAAGCAGAAAACCGACCGCCTCCTGACCCAGATGCTGCCACCGTGGGTCCTGCTGTGGGGCAGGATGTGGGGCAGCCCCATAGATATCACCAGCTCCAAGGGGGAGGCAGTGGGGTGGAGGTGGAAGGGTCTCAGGCATCTCAGAGGGGTTGAGGTGGCCACGGGGAAGGGGTTGAGGTTGGCCAAGAACCATTGATCCACCTGGATCTGTGGGACTGGAGGGGTGGGATGTGGGGCAGGATGTGGGGCAGCCCCATAGATATCACCAGCTCCAAGGGGGAGGCCGTGGGGTGGAGGTGGAGGGGTCCCAGGGATCTCAGAGGGGTTGAGGTGGCCACGGGGAAAGGGTTGAGGTCAAGCAGGAGCCAGATCTGTGGGGCTGGAGGGGTGGGATGTGGGGCAGGATGTGGGGCAGCCCCATAGATATCACCAGCTCCAAGGGGGAGGCCGTGGGGTGGAGGTGGAGGAGTCTCAGGGATCTCAGAGGGGTTGAGGTGGCCACGGGGAAGGGGTTGAGGTTGGCCAAGAACCATTGATCCACCTGGATCTGTGGGGCAGGATGTGGGGCAGCCCCATAGATATCACCAGCTCCAAGGGGGAGGCCGTGGGGTGGAGGTGGAGGGGTCCCAGGGATCTCAGAGGGGTTGAGGTGGCCAAGAACCATTGATCCACCTGGATCTGTGGGACTGGAGGGGTGGGATGTGGGGCAGGATGTGGGGCAGCCCCATAGATCCCACCAGCTCCAAGGGGGAGGCCGTGGGGTGGAGGTGGAGGGGTCCCAGGCATCTCAGAGGGGTTGAGGTGGCCACGGGGAAGGGGTTGAGGTTGGCCAAGAACCATTGATCCACCTGGATCTGTGGGACTGGAGGGGTGGGATGTGGGGCAGGATGTGGGGCAGCCCCATAGATATCACCAGCTCCAAGGGGGAGGCCGTGGGGTGGAGGTGGAGAGGTCTCAGGGATCTCAGAGGGGTTGAGGTGGCCACGGGGAAAGGGTTGAGGTCAAGCAGGAGCCAGATCTGTGGGGCTGGAGGGGTGGGATGTGGGGCAGGATGTGGGGCAGCCCCATAGATATCACCAGCTCCAAGGGGGAGGCCGTGGGGTGGAGGTGGAGGGGTCCCAGGCATCTCAGAGGGGTTGAGGCGGACACGGGGAAGGGGTTGAGGTTGGCCAAGAACCATTGATCCACCTGGATCTGTGGGTCAGGATATGGGGCAGGATGTGGGGCAGCCCCATAGATATCACCAGCTCCAAGGGGGAGGCAGTGGGGTGGAGGTGGAGGGGTCCCAGGGATCTCAGAGGGGTTGAGGTGGCCACGGGGAAGGGGTTGAGGTTGGCCAAGAACCATTGATCCACCTGGATCTGTGGGACTGGAGGGGTGGGATGTGGGGCAGGATGTGGGGCAGCCCCATAGATATCACCAGCTCCAAGGGGGAGGCCGTGGGGTGGAGGTGGAGAGGTCTCAGGGATCTCAGAGGGGTTGAGGTGGCCACGGGGAAGGGGTTGGGGTTGGCCAAGAACCATTGATCCCCCCAATCTATGGGTCCGGAGAGGTGATGTGGAACAGGACCCCCCTCAGCCCCCTCTGCCCCACATCTCCCCACATCTCCCTCTGCCCCACATCTCCCCCCATCTCCCCCATCTCCCCACATCTCTCCCATCTCCCTCTGCCCGACATCTCCCCACATCTCCTCCCTCTGCCCCACATCTCCCCACATCTCCCCACATCTCCCCCATCTCCCCACATCTCCCCACATCTCCCCTGCCCCACATCTCCCCCCATCTCCCCCATCTCCCTCTGCCCCACATCTCCCTCTGCCCCACATCTCCCCCATCTCCCCCATCTCCCTCTGCCCCACATCTCCCTCTGCCCCACATCTCCCCCATCTCCCCCATCTCCCTCTGCCCCACATCTCCCCCATCTCCCCCATCTCCCCCCTCTCCCCACATCTCCCCACATCTCCCCACATCTCCCCCATCTCCCACATCTCCCCACATCTCCCCATCTCCCCACATCTCCTCCCTCTGCCCCACATCTCCCCCCTCTGCCCCACATCTCCCCCTCCGCCCCACATCTCCCCACATCTCCCCTCTCTGCCCCACATCTCCCCCCATCTCCCCCCTCTCCCCACATCTCCCTCTGCCCCACATCTCCCTCTGCCCCACATCTCCCCCATCTCCCCCATCTCCCCCATCTCCCCCTGCCCCACATCTCCCCCCTCTCCCCACATCTCCCCACATCTCCCCACATCTTCCCCCATCTCCCCCATCTCCACCATCTCCCCCTGCCCCACATCTCCCCCCATCTCCCCCCATCTCCCCCCTCTCCCCCCCTCTCCCCCCTCTCCCCCCGGCCCCCTCTCCCAGGTCGGTGGCGAAGGCTCTGAAGATGGGGACCCCGGTGGAGCCCGAGTACTTCGAGGAGGTCACCCTCTACTTCAGCGACATCGTCGGCTTCACCACCATCTCGGCCATGAGCGAACCCATCGAGGTGGTCGATCTCCTCAACGACCTCTACACCCTCTTCGACGCCATCATCGGCTCCCACGACGTCTACAAGGTGGGCAGAGGGGAGGCCGGGGCCACCGGGGGCCACCGGGGGCCACCAGAGGCCACCAGGGGCCACCATGGCCACCAAGACCATCAGGGGCCACCAGGGGCCACCAGGGGCCACCGGGAACCACCATGGCCACCAAGGTCATCAGGGACCACCGGGGGCCACCAGGGGTCACCAGGGGTCACCAGGGGCCACCATGGCGACCAAGACCATCAGGGGTCACCAGGGACCACCAGGGACCACCAGGGGTCACCAGGGGCCACCAGGGGCCACCAGGGGCCACTGGGAACCACCATGGCCACCAAGACCATCAGGGGCCACCAGGGGTCATCGGAGACCGTTATGGCCACCAAGGCCATCAGGGGCCATCAGGGACCACTGGGGGCCACCAGGGGTCACCAGGGGCCACCAGGAACCACCATGGCCACCAAGACCATCAGGGGCCACCAGGGGTCATCGGAGACCGTTATGGCCACCAAGGCCATCAGGGGCCATCAGGGACCACTGGGGGCCACCAGGGGTCACCAGGGGTCATCAAGGGTCACCAGGGGCCACCATGGCCACCAAGGCCACCAAGGGCCATCAGGGGTCACCAGGGGCCATCAGGGGCCACCAGGGGCCACTAAGAACCACCATGGCCACCAAGACCATCAGGGCCCACCAGGGGCCACCAGGGGCCACCGGGGACCACCGGGGTCATCAGGGGTCACCAGGGGCCACCTTGGCCACCAAGACCATCAGGGGCCACCAGGGGCCACCGGGGGCCACCAGGGGTCACCAGGGGCCACCATGACCACCAAGAACATCAGGGGCCACCAGGGGCCACTGGGGGTCACCAGGGGTCACCGGGGGTCACCAGGGGCCACCAGGGGCCATCAGGGGCCACCAAGGGCCACCATGGGCCACAGAGTTGGAGGGGTTGGAGATGGGTCCAGAGGTGACCACGGGGAAGGGGTTGGGGTTGGCCAAGACCCATTGACCCCACCTGGTTCCATGGGGGTTGGAGAAGGTAGAGGTGGCCATGGAAGAAGCCGTTGAGGTTGGCCAAGACCCATTGACCCAACCCAATCCCCACTGGGCCAGAGGTGGCCATGGGGAAGGGGTTGAGGTTGGCCAAGACCCATTGACCCAACCCAATCCCCACTGGGCCAGAGGTGGCCTTGGTGGCCCTGGGGAAGGGGTTGGGGTTGGCCAAGACCCATTGACCCAACCCAATTCCCACTGGACCAGAGGTGGCCACGGGGAAGGGGTTGGTGTTGGCCAAGACCCATTGACCCAACCCAATCCCATTGGGCCAGAGGTGGCCCTGGTGGCCATGGGGAAGGGGTTGGTGTTGGCCAAGACCCATTGACCCAACCCAATCCCCACTGGGCCAGAGGTGGCCACGGGGAAGGGGTTGGTGTTGGCCAAGACCCATTGACCCAACCCAATCCCCACTGGGCCAGAGGTGGCCCTGGTGGCCATGGGGAAGGGGTTGGGGTTGGCCAAGACCCATTGACCCAACCCAATCCCCACTGGGCCAGAGGTGGCCATGGGGAAGGGGTTGGTGTTGGCCAAGACCCATTGACCCAACCCAATCCCCACTGGGCCAGAGGTGGCCATGGGGAAGGGGTTGAGGTTGGCCAAGACCCATTGACCCAACCCAATCGCCACTGGGCCAGAGGTGGCCTTGGTGGCCCTGGGGAAGGGGTTGGGGTTGGCCAAGACCCATTGACCCAACCCAATCCCCACTGGGCCAGAGGTGGCCCTGGTGGCCATGGGGAAGGGGTTGGTGTTGGCCAAGACCCATTGACCCAACCCAATCCCCACTGGGCTGGAAGTGGCCCTGGTGACCATGGGGAAGGGGTTGGGGTTGGCCAAGACCCATTGACCCAACCCAATCCCCACTGGGCTGGAAGTGGCCCTGGTGACCATGGGGAAGGGGTTGGGGTTGGCCAAGACCCATTGACCCAACCCAATCCCCACTGGGCCAGAGGTGGCCACAGGAAAGGGGTTGAGGTTGGCCAAGACCCATTGACCCAACCCAATCCCCACTGGGCCAGAGGTGGCCCTGGTGGCCACCAAACTTGGTGGGACCGAGGAACGTTGGCCACGAAGCCACCACCACCACCACCACCACCTCAAGGAAGAGCTGGGGTGGAGGTGGCCCCCATGGCGGCCGCGGGTGACGCGGTGGGTGGTCCCCCCCGGGCAGGTGGAGACCATCGGGGACGCCTACATGGTGGCCTCGGGGCTGCCCAAACGCAACGGGAACCGCCACGCGGGGGAGATCGCCAACATGTCCTTGGACATCCTCAGCTCCGTCGGCACCTTCAAGATGCGCCACATGCCCGAGTCCCCGTGCGCATCCGCATCGGCCTCCACTCGGGTGAGGATGCGGGCCCCGGGGTCACCACCCGGGGCCACCACCCCATGGTCACCACCCATTGGTCACTACCCATGACCATCACCCCTTGGCCACCATCCTTGGGTCACCACCCTTGGTCACCACCCCTTGGGTCACCACCCTTGGCCCAATAGGTGGTGAACCACTGGGGTGTCACCACCCCGTGGTCACCACCCTATGGCCACCACCCTTGGTCAACACCCTTGGTCACCACCCTATGGCCACCACCCTTGGTCACCACCCAGGGCCACCACCCTTGGTCACCACCCTTGGTCACCACCCATTGGTCACTACCCATGACCATCACCCCTTGGTCACCACCCCATGGTCACCACCCATGGCCACCACCCTTGAGTCACCACCCCTTGGCCATTCTCCCCATGGCCACCACCATTGGTCACTACCATGACCATCACCCCTTGGGTCACCACCCCTTGGGTCACCATCCATGGCGATCATCCCTTGGCCACCACTCCATGGTCACCACCCTATGGCCACCACCCTTGGTCACCACCCTTGATCACCACCCTTGGGTCACCACCCCATGGTCACCACTCTTTGGGTCACCACCCCTTGGCCATTCTCCCCATGGCCACCACCATTGGTCACTACCCATGACCATCACCCCTTGGCCACCACCCCATGGTCACCACCCAGGGCCACCACCCTTGGTCACCACCCTATGGTCATTCTCCCTTGGACACCCCATGGTCACCACCCCTTGGCCACCACCCCTTGGCCATTCTCCCCATGACCAACACCCCTTGGTCACCACCCTTGGCCACAATCCATGGCGATCACCCCTTGGTCACCACCCTTGGTCACCACCCATTGGTTCACTACCCATGACCATCACCCCTTGGTCACCACCCCATGGTCACCACCCTATGGCCACCACCCCTTGGTCACCACCTTTGGTCACCACCCTATGGCCACCACCCCTTGGTCAACACCCTTGGTCACCACCCTTGGTCACCACCCCTTGGACACCACCCCTTGGCCATTCTCCCCATGACCAACACCCTTGGTCACCACCCCTTGGCCACCGCCCTTGGCCACAATCCATGGCGATCACCCCTGGTCACCACCCCATGGCCACCACCTTGGCACCACCCTTGGCCACCATCCATGGCGATCACCCCTTGACCACCACCCTTGGTCACCACCCCATGGCCACCACCATTGGTCACTACCCATGACCATCACCCTTGGTCACCACCCTTGGGTCACCACCCCTTGACCACCACCCTTGGCCACCAACCGTGGCACCACCCTTGGTCACCGCCCTTTGGGTCACCACCCCTTGGCATTCTCCCCATGGCCACCACTCTTGGGTCACCACCCATTGGTCATTCTCCCTTGACCACCAAACATGGCCACCAAACATGGCCACCACCATTGGTCATTACCATGGCCATCACCCCATTGGTCATCACCCCATGGTCACCACCCCTTGGTCACCATCCATGGCCACCACCTGACTGCCTCAAGACCCCACCCATTTCCGAGGCCCCTCCCCTTCCTCACCCCTCCCATGACTGTGCCCCCGCCCCTGACCGTGGCCCCGCCCACCCACCTCGAGGCCCCGCCCCTCTGCCCTTCCCCGCAGCCCCGCCCCTTGCCAAAGGCCCCGCCCCTTCACTGAGGCCCCGCCTCTTATAAAGGCCCTGCCCCTGCCTCGTTGCCCCCCCCCCCGACCGTGCCCCTGTCCCGTGACCCCGCCCCACCCTCCTTCCCCTCGGCCCCGCCTCTTCCCCGTTGCCCCGCCCCTTCCCCGAGGCCACGCCCCTGCCCCCACCTCGAGGCCCCACCCCTCTGCCCCTCCCCTTTCCCGAGGCCCCGCCTCTTCCTGTGGCCCCTCCCGTTAACATGGCATGGCCCCGCCCCTTTCCCCGAGCCCCGCCCCTGCCCACTCCCCCTTCCCCTTGGCCCACCTCTTCCCCTGGCCCCGCCCCTTTTCCTGCCCCGCCCATCTGCCCCTCCCCTTCCCCTCGGCCCCGCCCCTTCCTGTTGCCCTGCCCCTTCCGTGCCCGCACCTTACGTGACCCCGCCCCTTCCCTGGCCACGCCCCTCTGCCCCTCCCCTTCCCCACGGCCCCGCCTCTTCCCCGTTGCCCCGCCCCTTTCCCTGGCCCTGCCCTCTGCCCCTCTCCTTCCCAGGGACCCCCCTTCCCTCGGCCCCGCCCTTCCCTGCCCCCGCCCCCTGTCCCTCCCTTCCCTCGGCCCCGCCCCTTCCTCTGGCCCCGCCCCTCTGCCCCTCTCCTTCCCTCTGCCCGCCCCTTCCCCTGGCCCCGCCCCTATGCCCTCCCCTTGGCCCCACCCCGTCCCCTGGCCCGCCCCTCTGTCCCTCCCCTTCCCTCGGCCCCGCCCCTTCCCTGGCCCCGCCCCTCTGCCCCTCTCCTTCCCACGGCCCCGCCCCTTTCCCGTTGCCCCGCCCTTGCCCTGGCCCCGCCCATCCCTCCCCTTCCCCGTGGCCCCGCCTCTTCCCCGCCCCTCCCTGTCCCCTTGCCCCCACCTCTTCCCGTTGCCCGCCCCTTCCCCTGGCCCCGCCCCTTCCCGGCCCCGCCCCTGACGGTGGCCCCGCCCCCAGGCCCGTGCGTGGCGGGGGTGGTCGGGCTGACCATGCCCCGTTATTGCCTCTTCGGGACACCGTGAACACGGCCTCGAGGATGGAGTCCACGGGGCTGCGTGAGTGACCCCCCCCCCCGGGACCCCCCGGGGTCACCCCTGGGCACCCAGGGACCCCCAGAGTCACCCCGGGCACCCAGAGTCACCCCCGGGCACCCAGGAACCCCCAGAGTCACCCCCGGGACCCCCAGAGTCACCCCCAGGACCCCCAGAGTCACCCCCAGCACCCAGATCACCCCCCCGGGACCCTCGGAGACACCCCGGGCACCTAGGGACCCCAGAGTCACCTCCGGGACCCCAGGGAACCCCAGAGTCACCCCCAGGACCCCCAGAATCACCCTTGGGACCCCCGGGACCCCCTGAGGGAACCCCGGGACCCCTGGAGGGACCCTCGGGACCCCCCAGAGTCACCCCCGGGCACCCAGAGTCACCCCTGGGACCCCCCCAGAGTCACCCCCGGGCTCCCCAGAGCCACCTCTGGGCACCCTGGGACCCCAAGAGTCACCCCCGGGACCCCCAGAGTCACCCCCGGGACCCCCCAGAGTCACTCCTGGGACCCCCGGGATCCCCAGGGTCACCCCCGGGACCCCAAGAGTCACCCCCGGGACCCCCAGAGTTACCCCGGGCACCCAGATCACCCCCCCGGGACCCTCGGAGACACCTCTGGGCACCCAGGGACCCCCAGAGTCACCCCCGGGACCCCCGGGACTCCCAGGGTCACCCCCGGGAACCCCAGAGGGAACCCCGGGACCCCTGGAGGGACCCCCAGAGTCACCCCTGGTCACCCTGGGACCCTGAGAGTCACCCCCAGGCACCCCGGGACCCCCGGAGTCACCCCCGAGACCCCCAGAGTCACTCCTGGGATCCCAGGATCCCCAGGGTCACCCCCGGGACCCCCAGAGTCACCCTCGGGACCCCCAGAGTTACCCCCTGGGCACCCCGGGACCCCCAGGGTCACCCCCAGGACCCCCAGAGGGAACCCTGAGACCCCTGGAGGGACCCCCAGAGTCACCCCTGGGCACCCCGGGACCCCCAGAGGGACCCCCAGGACCCCCCAGAGTCACCCCCGGGCACCCCGGGACCCCCAGAGTCACCCCTGGGCCCCCCGGGACCCCCAGAGACACCCCTGGGACCCCCAGAGTCAGCCCCGGCACCCAGGGGGACCCAGGGAGGGACCCATAAGTTGGGGGGGGGAGGCACCCAGGGGGACCCAGGGAGGGACCCATAAGTTGGGGGGGGGAGGGGGACGATGTGGGGTAGAAAGGGGCACAGGGGCAGTTGGGGGGGGGGATGTGGGGTGGGGGGGGCCTTCGTGGGGCAGTTGGGGGGGGCCATGGGGCACGGGGGGGGCAGTTGGGGGGGATGTGGGGCAGTTGGGGGGGGCCATGGGGCACAGGGGGGGCAGTTTGGGGGGGGATGTGGGGCAGTTGGGGGGGCGCTGGGGGGGGGCAATTTGGGGGTCAGGGGTGACCTGGGAGAATGGGGGGGGGGGCTTGGGGGGGGGTGGGTGAGGTTGGGGGGGGGGGTTCTGGGTGCTGTGGGTCAGGGTGCCCCACGGCTGCCCCACGGCTGCCCCATAGCGTAGGGGACCCAGGAGGGTCCGGGTGGGGTCCAGGGGGGGTTATGGGGGGTTGTGTGGGTCAGGGGTGTCATGGGGGGCTCTGGGGGGGCTCTGGGTGCTGGGGGGGGGGGGTGCTGTGGGTCAGGGTGCCCCACGGCTGCCCCACGGCTGCCCCATAGCATAGGGGTCCCAGGGGGGGTCCGGGTGGGGTCCAGGGGGGGTTATGGGGGGTGGTGTGGGTCAGGGTTGTCATGGGGGGCTCTGGGGGGCTCTGGGTGCTGGGGGGGGGGTGCTGTGGGTCAGGGTGCCCCACGGCTGCCCCACAGCGTACCGCATCCACGTCAACGCCCGCACCGTCGCCATTCTCCTGGCGCTGCAGGAGGGCTTCAAACTGGACATCCGGGGCAAAACCGAGCTCAAGGTGCCCCACGGCGCCCCCTATGGACCCCCAGAGCGACCCATAGCACCCATAGCGCCCCATAGCGCCCACAGCGCCCCCTATGGACCCCCAGAGCGCCCCATAGCACCCATAGTGCCCCATAGCGCCCACAGCGCCCCCTATGGACCCCCAGAGTGACCCATAGCACCCATAGCGCCCCATAGCGCCCACAGCGCCCCCTATGGACCCCCAGAGTGACCCATAGCACCCATAGCGCCCTATAGCACCCACAGCGCCCCCTATGGACCCCTATAGCGCCCCCTATAGCGCCCCCTACAGCCACCCTATAGCACCCACAGCGCCCCCTATGGACCCCCAGAGGGACCCATAGCACCCCACAGCGCCCCCTATAGACCCCCCCTATAGCGCCCCATAGCGCCCCCTATAGCCACCCTATAGCACCCACAGCACCCCTATGGAACCCCAGAGTGACCCATAGCACCCATAGCGCCCCCTATGGACCCCCAGAGCGACCCATAGCACCCATAGCGCCCCATAGCACCCATAGCGCCCCCTATAGCACCCATAGCGCCCCCTATGGACCCCCAGAGAGCCCCATAGCACCCATAGCGCCCCATAGCACCCATAGCGCCCCATAGCGCCCACAGCGCCCCCTATGGACCCCCAGAGTGACCCATAGCACCCCACAGCGCCCCCTATAGACCCCCCCTATAGCGCCCCATAGCGCCCCCTATAGCCACCCTATAGCACCCACAGCGCCCCCTATAGACCCCCATAGCGCCCCCTATAGCGCCCCTATAGCCACCCTGTAGCACCCACAGCGCCCCCTATAGACCCCTCTATAGCACCCCACAGCGCCCCCTATGGACACCCAGAGTGACCCATAGCACCCATAGCGCCCCATAGCGCCCCCTATAGCACCCACAGCGCCCCCTATAGACCCCCCATAGCGCCCCCAATAGCCACCCCATAGCGCCCCCTATAGACCCCCCATAGCGCCCCATGGTGCCCCCTATAGCCCCCCAGAGTGACCCATAGCACCCACAGCGCACCCTATGGACCCCCCATAGTGCCCCACGGCACCCCCTATGGACCCCCAGAGTGACCCATAGCACCCATAGCGCCCCATAGCACCCACAGCACCCCTATGGAACCCCAGAGTGACCCATAGCACCCATAGCGCCCCATAGCGCCCACAGCGCCCCCTATGGACCCCCAGAGTGACCCATAGCACCCATAGCGCCCCCTATAGCACCCACAGCGCCCCCTATGGACCCCCAGAGCGACCCATAGCACCTATAGCGCCCCCTATAGCACCCATAGCGTCCCTATGGACCCCCAGAGTGACCCATAGCACCCATAGCGCCCCATAGCAGCCACAGCGCCCCCTATGGACCCCCAGAGTGACCCATAGCACCCATAGCGCCCCATAGCGCCCACAGCGCTCCCTATGGACCCCCAGAGCGACCCATAGCGCCCATAGCGCCCCCTATAGCACCCACAGTGCCCCCTATGGACCCCCAGAGCGACCCATAGCACCCATAGTGCCCCATAGCGCCCACAGCGCCCCCTATGGACCCCCAGAGCGACCCATAGCACCCATAGCGCCCCATAGCGCCCACAGCGCCCCCTATGGACCCCCAGAGCGACCCATAGCACCCATAGCGCCCCCTATAGCACCCATAGCGTCCCCTATGGACCCCCAGAGTGACCCATAGCACCCATAGCGCCCCATAGCAGCCACAGCGCCCCCTATGGACCCCCCTATAGCACCCACAGCGCCCCCTATGGACCCCCATAGCGCCCCCTATAGCGCCCCCTACAGCCACCCTATAGCACCCACAGCGCCCCCTATGGACCCCCATAGCGACCCATAGCACCCAGAGCGACCCATAGCACCCACAGCGCCCCCTATGGACCCCCAGAGTGACCCATAGCACCCAGAGCGCCCCCTATAGCACCCATAGCGCCCCATAGCACCCAGAGCGACCCCTATGGACCCCCCTATAGCGCCCCATAGCGCCCCCTATAGCCACCCCATAGCGCCCCCATAGCGCCCACAGCGCCCCCTATGGACCCCCAGAGTGACCCATAGCACCCATAGCGCCCCATAGCGCCCACAGCGCCCCCTATGGACCCCCCTATAGCACCCACAGCGCCCCCTATAGACCCCCATAGCGCCCCCTATAGCGCCCCCTACAGCCACCCTATAGCACCCACAGCGCCCCCTATAGACCCCCATAGCGCCCCCTATAGCGCCCCCTATAGCCACCCTGTAGCACCCACAGCGCCCCCTATAGACCCCTCTATAGCACCCCCCAGCGCCCCCTATGGACACCCAGAGTGACCCATAGCACCCATAGCGCCCCATAGCGCCCCCTATAGCACCCACAGCGCCCCCTATAGACCCCCCATAGCACCCCCAATAGCCACCCCATAGTGCCCCCTATAGACCCCCCATAGCGCCCCATGGTGCCCCCTATAGCCCCCCAGAGTGACCCATAGCACCCACAGCGCACCCTATGGACCCCCCATAGTGCCCCACGGCACCCCCTATGGACCCCCAGAGTGACCCATAGCACCCATAGCGCCCCATAGCACCCACAGCACCCCTATGGAACCCCAGAGTGACCCATAGCACCCCACAGCGCCCCCTATAGACCCCCCCTATAGCGCCCCATAGCGCCCCCTATAGCCACCCTATAGCACCCACAGCGCCCCCTATAGACCCCCCCTATAGCGCCCCATAGCGCCCCCTATAGCCACCCTATAGCACCCACAGCACCCCTATGGAACCCCAGAGCGACCCATAGCACCCATAGCACCCCATAGCGCCCACAGCGCCCCCTATGGACCCCCAGAGAAACCCATAGCACCCATAGCGCCCCATAGCGCCCCCTATAGCACCCACAGTGCCCCCCTATGGACCCCCAGAGTGACCCATAGCACCCATAGCGCCCCATAACGCCCACAGCGCCCCCTATGGACCCCCAGAGTGACCCATAGCACCCCACAGTGCCCCCTATAGCGCCCCATAGTGCCCCCTATAGCCACCCTATAGCACCCACAGCACCCCTATGGAACCCAGAGTGACCCATAGCACCCATAGCGCCCCCGATGGACCCCCAGAGCGACCCATAGCACCCATAGAGCCCCCTATAGCACCCATAGCGCCCCCTATGGACCCCCAGAGCGACCCATAGCACCCATAGCGCCCCCTATAGCACCCATAGCGCCCCCTATGGACCCCCAGAGCGACCCATAGCACCCATAGCGCCCCATAGCACCCATAGCGCCCCCTATAGCACCCATAGCGCCCCCTATGGACCCCCAGAGAGACCCATAGCACCCATAGCGCCCCCTATAGCACCCATAGCGCCCCCTATGGACCCCCAGAGCGACCCATAGCACCCATAGCGCCCCATAGCAGCCACAGCGCCCCTATGGAACCCCAGAGTGATTCATAGCACCCACAGCACCCCCTATGGACCCCCCTATAGCGCCCCATAGCGCCCTCTATAGCCACCCCATAGCGCCCCCATAGCGCCCACAGCGCCCCCTATGGACCCCCAGAGTGACCCATAGCACCCATAGCGCCCCATAGCACCCCACAGCGCCCCCTATAGACCCCCCTATAGCGCCCCATAGCGCCCCCTATAGCCACCCTATAGCACCCACAGCGCCCCCTATAGACCCCCATAGCGCCCCCTATAGCGCCCCTATAGCCACCCTGTAGCACCCACAGCGCCCCCTATAGACCCCTCTATAGCACCCCACAGCGCCCCCTATGGACACCCAGAGTGACCCATAGCACCCATAGCGCCCCATAGCACCCACAGCACCCCTATGGAACCCCAGAGTGACCCATAGCACCCATAGCGCCCCATAGCGCCCCCTATAGCACCCACAGTGCCCCCTATGGACCCCCAGAGTGACCCATAGCACCCATAGCGCCCCATAACGCCCACAGCGCCCCCTATGGACCCCCCCTATAGCGCCCCATAGCGCCCCCTATAGCCACCCTATAGCACCCACAGCACCCCTATGGAACCCCAGAGTGACCCATAGCACCCATAGCGCCCCCTATAGCACCCATAGCGCCCCCTATGGACCCCCAGAGCGACCCATAGCACCCATAGCGCCCCATAGCACCCACAGCACCCTTATGGAACCCCAGAGCGACCCATAGCACCCATAGCGCCCACAGCACCCCCTATGGACCCCCAGAGCGACCCATAGCACCCATAGCGCCCCATAGCGCCCACAGCGCCCCCTATGGACCCCCAGAGTGACCCATAGCACCCATAGCGCCCTGTATAGACCCCCCCATAGCACCCATAGCGCCCCCATACCCCCCCAGTGCCTCCCAGTCAACCCCATCACCCCCCCAGTAACACCCCAGTGCCCCCCAGTTCCCCCCCAGTGCCCTCCATCACCTCTCCAATGCCCCCCAGTGCCCCCCCAGTAACCCCCCCAGTACCCTCCAGTGCCCCCAGTAACCCCCCCAGTACCCTCCAGTGCCCCCAGTAACCCCCCCAGTGCCCCCCAGTAACCCCTCCAATGCCCCCAGTAACCCCCCACTGCCCTCCATTGCCCCCCAGTACCCCCCAGTGCCCCCAGTAACCCCTCCAATGCCCCCCAGTAACCCCCCCAATGCCTCACATTGCCCCCAGTGCCCTCCCAGTGCCCCCCAGTTCCCCCCAGTGCCCCCAGTTAACCCCTCCAAGGCTCCCCAGTAACCCCCCAATGCCTCACATCGCCTTCCAATGCCCCCCAGTAACCCCTCCAGTGCCTCCCAGTGCCCCCCAGTGTCCCCAGTAACCCCCCAATGCCCCCCAGTTAACCCCCCACTGCCCTCCAGTACACCCCAGTGCCTCCCCAGTGCCCCCCAGTAACCCCTCCAATGCCCTCCCAGTGCCCCCAGTAACCCCCACTGCCCTCCAGTGCCCCCCAGTACCCCCCAGTGCTTCCCAGTGCCCCCAGTAACCGCCCAATGCCCCCCAGTGCCCCCCCAGTACCCCCCAGTGCCTCCCAGTGCCCCCAGTAACCCCTCCAATGCCCCCCAGTGCCCCCAGTAACCCCCACTGCCCTCCAGTGCCCCCCAGTACCCCCCAGTGCTTCCCAGTGCCCCCAGTAACCCCTCCAATGCCCCCCCAGTGCCCCCAGTAACCCCCACTGCCCTCCAGTGCCCCCCCAGTACCCCCAGTAACCCCTCCAATGGCCCCTCAGTGCCCCCAGTAACCCCCCAATGCCCCCCAGTAACCCCCCACTGCCCTCCAGTGCCCCCCAGTACCCTCCAGTAACCCCTCCAATGCCCCTCTAGTGCCTCCCAGTGCCCCCAGTAACCCCCCAATGCCTCCCAGTGCCCCCAGTAACCCCTCCAATGCCCCCCAGTGCCCCCCCAGTACCCCCCCAGTGCCTCCCAGTGCCCCCAGTAACCCCTCCAATGCCCCCCAGTGCCCCCAGTAACCGCCCAATGCCCCCCAGTGCCCCCCCAGTACCCCCCAGTGCCTCCCAGTGCCCCCAGTAACCCCTCCAATGCCCCCCCAGTGCCCCCAGTAACCCCCACTGTCCTCCAGTGCCCCCCCAGTACCCCCAGTGCCTCCCAGTGCCCCCAGTAACCCCTCCAATGCCCCCCCAGTGCCTCCCAGTGCCCCCAGTAACCCCCACTGCCCTCCAGTGCCCCCCAAGTACCCCCCAGTGCCCTCCAGTAACCCCTCCAATGCCCCCCTAGTGCCTCCCAGTGCCTCCCAGTGCCCCCAGTAACCCCTCCAATGCCCCCCAGTGCCCCCGGTAACCCCCCCAGTAACCCCCCAATGCCTCACATCGCCCCCCCAGTGCCTCCCCAGTGCCCCCCAGTTCCCCCCAGTAACCCCTCACTACAATCCAGTGCCCCCCCAGTGCCCCCAGTAACCCCCTAATGCCCCCCAGTAACCCCTCCAATGCCTCCCAGTGCCCCCCAGTGTCCCCAGTAACCCCCCAATGCCCCCCAGTAACCCCTCCAATGGCCCCCCAGTGCCCCCAGTAACCCCCCAATGCCCCCCAGTGTCCTCCAGTAACCCCTCCAATGCCCCTCTAGTGCCTCCCAGTGCCTCCCAGTGCCCCCAGTAACCCCTCCAATGCCCCCCAGTGCCCCCAGTAACCCCCCAATGCCCCCCAGTAACCACCACTGCCCTCCAATGCCCCCCCAGTACCCCCCAGTGCCCTCCAGTAACCCCTCCAATGCCCCCCAGTGCCCCCAGTAACCCCCAAATGCCCCCCAGTAACCACCACTGCCCTCCAGTGCCCCCCCAGTACCCCCCAGTGCCCTCCAGTAACCCCTCCAATGCCCCCCCAGTGCCTCCCAGTGCCTCCCAGTGCCCCCAGTTAACCCCCCCGTGCCCGCAGGGCAAAGGTGTGGAGGACACCTATTGGCTCGTGGGGCGCGAGGGCTTCACCAAACCCATCCCCACCCCCCCCGACCTCCTGCCGGGGTGAGCGGGGGAGGGGGGGCACCCATGGGTGGGGGGGGGCACCCATGGGTGAGGGGGGGGGGGCACCCATGGGAGGGGCACCAGGAGGGAGGGGGAAACTTGAGGGGGGGGCACCCTGGGGGGGGGGGGTGTCAATCTGGGGGGGGCAATGGGAGGGGCACCGGGGGAGAGGGGAAACTTGAGGGGGGGGCACCCATGGGTGGGGGGGGGTCACTCTGGGGGGGGGGGGGGGGGCAATGGGAGGGGCACCGGGAGGGAGGGGGGGGGGAAACTTGAGGAGGGGGCACCCTGGGAGGGGGGGGCAACCAATGGGAGGGGCACCGGGGGATGGGGGGGGCCACCCATGGGTGGGGGGGTGTCACCCTGGGGGTGGTCACTCTGGGGGGGGGGGGCAATGGGAGGGGCACCGGGAGGGAGGGGGAAACTTGAGG